>BQKN01029537.1:0-10418 GCA_022839385.1 Asparagus kiusianus
TACTCCATTAGGGCACACGAGTATAAACTGTTTCCCTTTACTCCATTGGGCACACGAGTATAAACTGTTTTCCTTTACTCCAATTGGATGCACGAGTATAAACTTCTTCTCCATGTCACTCCAAAGAGTATATGAGTATAAACTGCTTCTCGGTCATCCAACTAAATACAACCTGGCCTCACAAAGGAAGCTGGGGGTGGATGATTTATGTAACGGGAAGTTCCTAGAGAATCTTATATTCTTAAGGATAACCCGAACATGCGAATGATAATGACGTACTCCTCGTTATACCCAGTTTTACAAAGAAAACTGGGGGTCGATAATTTATGTAACGGGAAGTTCCCGGAAGAATGTTAAATAAAATATTCTTAGGGATAACCTGATTATTATGAACAAAATGAGAAACACTACACTCCCGTTATGATTTGTACTCACACTCCCACTGTTCCTTTGGTCAAACCTTTAAACAGTTAGGACCAAAGCCAAAAATCCCCTCTCGATTCGTTCCATGAACGAGAGGTCCACAAATTGAACAATCAAACCTTTAAACAGTTAGGATCGTATCAAATTTCCACTTGGTCAAACCTTTAAACAGTTAGGACCAAAGCCAAAACCACCTCTCGATTCCTTCCATGAACGAGAGGTCCACAAATTGAACGATCAAACCTTTAAATAGTTAGGATCGTATTAAATTCCCACTTGGTCAAACCTTTAAACAGTTAGGACCAAAGCCAAAATCCCCTATCGATTCGTTCCATGAACGAGAGGTCCACAAATTGAACGATCAAACCTTTAAACAGTTAGGATCGTATCAAATTCCCACTTGGTCAAACCTTTAAACAGTTAGGACCAAAGCCAAAACCACCTCTCGATTCCTTCCATGAACGAGAGGTCTACAAATTGAACGATCAAACCTTTAAACAGTTAGGATCGTATCAAAACCCCCACTTGGTCAAACCTTACTACAATTAGGACCATAACCAAAATCCCCTCTCAATTCCTCCCATGAACGAGAGGTCCACAAATTGAGTAATCAAACTTTACGATAGTTAGGATTATTCAAACCAATTTAGATTCTCTAAGTGGAGATCCCACCTTGAGTTTCCTTTGCGTCGAGAGATAGAATATAAAATTCTTCCTCTTCGATTTCGGGTTCATCTCTACCAACAAAAAAGAGACCAGGAGATAGAATATAAAATTCTTCCTCTCCGATTTCGGGTTCATCTCTACCAACAAAAAAAGAGACCAGGAGATAGAATATAAAATTCTTCCTCTCCATCATCTGGGATCATCTCCACCAACAAAAAAGAGATAGGAATACTCCAATAGGTACACGAGTATAAACTGTTTCCTTAATTTCAACAGGAAGTTTCTGGAGAATATCATTCAAAATATTCTTAAGAATAACCTGAATACTCCAATAGGTACACGAGTATAAACTATTTCCCTACTATTAATAGGAAGTTCCTGGAGAATATTACTCAGAATATTCTTAAGGATAACCTGACAACCTTTGTTCTTATGAAGACTGATACGACGATTAACAATCCCGTATTAATTCGATGACAAAAAAAACTGAATTCACTAGTACAAGTTCTAGCTTCGAATGAAGATCTCGACAACGGTCAAGCGATAAACGCGATGCCGTGAGAATATTAGCTATTCTACAAAGAACTGAATGGACTAAAGAAAGAAGAGATCAATAATTGAAGTCATTTACACGACCTACTCAACCAAGCATTGAAGGGATCGTAAGTAAAATCCATCTTATCCAAAGTATCACAGAACTCCTCTATAAAAGAATGAGTCTGGAATACTTCGGAGGGGGTATCTGTAGGCGTTAAAAAATGCTGAAAGATATCCAAATACAGCTCAAGAGAAAATCATCCAAAAAAGTCAAAAGAACACAAGTCTTGCACGCGAGACAGACTTTGCTGTCTCGCCGCGCGAGACAGACTTTGCTGTCTCGCCGCGCGAGACAGACTTTACTGTCTCACCTGCGAGACAGTATTTAAAAGTTCAGAAACAGTTTGATAACCGTCGACACGTGGCCACTAACTGTTCAAGAACGTGGGAAATATCGTGGGCGAGAATCACGTTGATAACTGCCAGAATAACGGAGTTTCAAAACGTGGGAAGGCAGTTACAAGAAACTGTCAAGCAGTTAAAGAATCCCGAGACAATGTTTTACTGTCTCGCCAGGCGAGACAGCAAATTTACTGTCTCGCTGGGTGAGACAGCAAACACTGTCTCGCTGGGCAAGACAGCAAACACTGTCTCGACCAGCGAGACAGTAAACACTATCTCGGAAGACAGTTTTCTCCCGGAGGCTATAAATACCCCCCGAGATCGATTTTTTAACGGGGGGACGATCCAAGGCTGACCAGAGAGTATTTTTAGAGCAGAGAGAGAGAGCAGAGATCTAAGTTCTTGGAACAATCCCTTGACATTCAAGCTTTGACTTGATTTCAAGAAGAACGACTATCTTACTTCGATAAGATATCGTTTCCAATTCTCACTTCGATAAACGAAGGAAGAATCATTAAAGCCTTCACGGTTCAATCAGGATCTGTGATTCGGCGGTCCACGAGCTAAAGCGCTCCCGGCACAGGCAAAGATCCCACGCAAGCAGCGATCCAAACAACGATCCTGCGTTTGTTTCTAAAAAGTTGTAATCTTCATTTTTGTTGTGTAAAAGGAGTCTTATAAAAAGGCTACCTCTTTTGAATTTGTTGTAATCGACTGAAGATATAATGAATTCCACAGCGAAAGCAACTTTTGACGAAAACATTAGTAAGTTTGTATATTTATTTGAGTGTTTATAGGTTAGAAATTCTCATGATGTTTTTTTGAAATTTATGAATTTTAAGGGTTTTTTTGTAATTTTTTAAACTTGTAAGCCATTTCTACATATTGTAAATTGTTTATAAACTATTTATAATTCCTTTACTTTCAATTTACTAATGAGTTTGTAATTCTCATGATTTTTTGTAAAATTTAAACTTTGAGTGTTTGTTTATATTTTTTGAAAATTTAAGGGTGTTTTCTATAAATTATAAATTATGTAGTTGATATTTATAATTTGTTTATTTTCAATGTACTGTTTGGTTAGAAATTATCAGCATTTTTATAAATTTTATAATTTTGAGGGATATGATTTACAATTTGTAAAAAGTTTATAGTATTTATTGTAAATTTTATAAAATTTTGGGGTTCGTTTGTGTTATTTGTAGGTATTTAGTGTGTTTATAGGTTTGAAATTTTCAAGGTGTTTTTACAAATTTTGAATTTTTAGTGGTGTTTTTGTAATTTTTAAAACTTACAAGATATTTTCTCCAAAGTCAAAAAACTTTTAGTTTCTAGCTAGGATATATTTTTAGATTTCTCACTAAATTAAAATAAGTAAAATTTATAATTTTCAAGGTGTTTTAATAAAATTTTGAATTTGTAGGGGTGTTTTTGCAATTTAAAAAACTTGGAGGATGAGTTGCAATTCTGAGGATGTTTTTTCGTAAAATTTAAATTTTGAGTTTTTGTTTATCTTTTTTGAAAATTTAAGGGTGTTTTCTATAAATTATAAATTATGTATGGGATATTTGCAATTTATATATTTTCAATGTACTGTTAGGTTGGAAATTATCAGCATTTTTATTAATTTTATAATTTTGAGGGTTATAATTTACAATTTGTAAAAAATTTAGAGTGTTTATTGTAAATTCCATAAATTTTTGGGGTTTGTTTGTGTTATTTGTAGGTTTTTATTATGTTTATAGATTTGAAAATTTTAAGGTGTTTTTACAAATTTTGAATTTTTAGTGGTGTTTTTACAATTTTCAAAACTTACAAGATATTTTTTTCAAAGTCAAAAAACTTTTAGTTTCTAGCTAGGATATATTTCCAGATTTCTCACTAAATTGAAATAAGTAAATTTTATAATTTTCAAGGTGTTCTAATAAAATTTTGAATTTGTAGGGGTGTTTTTGCAATTTAAAAAACTTGAAGGATATTTTTTACAAATTTCAAAATTTTTAGGTGCTCGCTAGCATATGTTTTTTTAGATTTATTTGTGATTTGTGAACTAAAATAAATAAAGGATTTGAATTATATCAAACGTATCTCCTTTATCCAATAACATGTTAAATATCATTATGAATATGATAAATTATTTAATTATCAATTCAAAGAAGATAGGATAATTAAAATAGATTAGAATAACAATGTAATATTTAGAAAAAGTTAAGGGTAATATTGATCATGAAAAGATTTTCTCAAACTTGTACTTTTAAAGAGAGTATGATTTAAAGGACAAGACAAAACCACATGAGATTACCATAATCAAACTAGTGGTTTTGAAAGCTACTACGATGGATTTAAAAGATATTATTTAATTTTTAACAAAATCAATTTTTTTCTGAAAACTAAAAAAGAAAACCTCCTTAATCCTCCAATTAGGAGGTACTAGCTTCAATTCGAGGTGTTGAGGCCTGCGAAAATTCTTCTCCATCGCAATAACTACTGAAAGGTGTATGACTAGTAGCCATGATGACACAATTATTTCAGCCTATAGTTTTTTTTTTTTAATTTTTAAATAGAACAGCTTTAAGAAAACTTTAATTGTGCAGGTGTCGGACAATATTTTCAGCCTTTGAAGATAATGCATAGTGATTAGTAATCAATTGTATATACTTAGTACTTAATTATTAGAGTAACACATGCAAAAGCAAAGCTTGTAGATCGAGGGCTAGGCTTATACTTGGTAATTAAGATTTAAATTGCATAAAGAAAAATTGATTAGTTGACTTCTATTGTAGACACAAAATGGCAGATGGCTGACAAAGATAGGGTTAATTGTGAAGAAATCGATACTGTGTAATTTTTTGCCTTGGGTTATAAGATAATTGGTGGTTATGCGTTTCTTTATTTAAAGTCATTATTTGCATTATCTTAGACGTGTGTTATTGATAAGAATAACACTAGAAAGTAATTTGATATGTTTGATAAATGGTTCGGATCATGTTCCCAAGTGTTCTTGTACGCACATTGGTAAAAGAAATCTGATGCGTGAATATAAATATTATAAATAAATAAATAATTTAAATTTGAGAGAGAGTTGCTTAGTTAACATACTTGGAGAGGTTAATTGGAGAGTTGTTAGTGAAAATATTAATTTTATTAAAAAATAAATAATATTATTTAGTCTCATGTGGCATTATTTTGTCCTTTGAATTAAAGATAAAGGTTGAGGATTGGAGGAATTAGATTCCCCCAAATACCACCTAATTGGAGAGGATCGGAATCCTCCTTTTTTAGTTTTTACAAAAATTTGTCCATCATGGTAGTTTTTAAAATCACTAGTTAAATTATGCATGGTAATCCCATGTATTATTATCTTGTCCTTTAAATTAAGGATAAAGGGTGAGAATTAGAAGAATTGGACCCCTTCTACCTAATCTGAGAGGATCCGAATCTATATGGGATACGTCTATTCACCTTTGTTTGGAAAACTGCTTTTCGATTATACATAAATGTTAGGTTCCTTTCTTAATCTTCATAATTAGAGTTATGTTTTGACTGTGAACGTGGCTTTGTGGAGGGGACACGTGAGTGTAATCACGTGAAGCCAGCGGAAAAAGCCAGCGGACAATATCATCAAGCCCATGCGGAAACCCAAAGGCCCACTCGAGATAGCTTTATAAAAGAGCTTTTGCCTAGGGTTTCGTGCTTTTCTTCTTGAGGGCCAAGGCAGTGATAAAAGGGGCGGCTGATTCAAGTGCATAGGAGGCTGTGCAATTGAGTACGAGGTCAGAGGCTTAAAGGGGTGCAGCGGCTTTGGAGCAGTGAAAGGCAGGGATTTGACAGCGGCTGATTTGTGCAAGCAGGTCTTGGTTTTTGCGGCTGCACAAAGTCCTTTTGTAGTTGTTTTTGGGTTTTGTGTCCCCCCTTTGAGAGAATATTTGTAAGAGGGATTTGAGAGTTTGTTTGAGAGGGTTTAGATTGTGAGATTGTAAACCCTAGTTGTATCTCTCCCTCTAATAGTAGATCTCCCCCTCCTTGCCCCGTGGACGTAGGCTATTTGCCGAACCACGTAAAAAGTTGTGTTCTTGTCGTGATTTGTAATAGCTTGTAGGATCCCTCGACAGGTCAGTCCTAGAACTGATGAGAGGAAGAGCCGATATCTCACTTGGTTGAGATATCCGCTTCAGATTCTTATTTCCTTGGTGAGACAGGAATTCTTATCGATCTAATCTCTCTTGTTGTGCTGCCGAAGTGCTGCCGAAATTTTCGCTGCGCACAACAAGTGGTATCAGAGCTCCGGGTTGGATTTGGGAGCTTGTTCGAAGAATTCTCTGAAGAATTCCTATTTGAAGAATTAGATTGACAACATGGGAGAAACAAGCACATCGGGATCGACTCTTTCGAAGGCGATACAGAGTCTGAGCATCAATAATACAAAAATTGATGTTCCGAAGTTCGACGGCAAGATTAATTTCGGTTTGTGGAGGTGTCAGGTGATGGACGCCTTGGATGCACAAAATTTGGAGGAGACTCTTGAGTTACAAGTGAAACCCGCTGATATGGAGGATAAGGTTTGGAAGAAAATGAATAGTAGGGCTTGTGGAGTTATTCGGTCATGCTTGACGCCGGATCTTATTTATGACGTAACGAACGAGACGTCGGCGAAGAGAATGTGGGAAACACTCAATGAGAAGTATCTGACGAAGAGCATTGAGAATCGGCTTCACTTGAAGAAGAGGTTTTACCAATTCAAGATGAAGAGGGGAGTTTCCATTCGGGAGCATGTTAACAACTTCACGAAGCTAATTTTGGATATGGCCAATGTAGATATCATGGTTGAGGATGAAGACAAGACGATGCTACTATTGTGTTCGTTGCCGGAGGTTGATTTTGGAACGTTTGTTCTCACTATGATAAATGGAAGAACTACGGTTAGCTACAAGGAGGTGACCTCAGCTTTGGTGAATTATGAGTTGAGGAAGAGTGATGGCGAACCCTTCGAGAAGGCATCGGGAGATGCATTAGCAGTTCGAGGCCGTGGTCCAAACCGTCGTCCAGGTGATCGCTCAAGATCGAAGTCAAGAGGTGGCCATAGAAATATTGGTAGGAATCAATGTCGCTTTTGCAAAGAAGAAGGACATTGGAAGAACGACTGCCCAAAGTTGAAAGACAAAGCCGGGAAGAATAAAGAGAAAGCTGTACAAGCTTCAGAAGTGAATGTTGTCAAGGCTAGTGACGACAATTCAGATACGGATTCTTCAGGCTATTCATGCTCGGCATTACCGTCAGTTTGTTACGCTGACTCTACGGAGTGGATGATGGATTCTGGTGCTACATACCATATTTGTCCTAGGAGGGATTGGTTCTCCAGCTTTGAGGAGTTGGAAAGAGGGGATGTCGTGCTCATGGGTAATGATCACGTATGCCCTATTGGTGGTATTGGTACAGTACGGATCCGGATGTGTGACGGGGTAACTCGGGAGCTGAAGGAAGTGAGATTCGTTCCTCAATTGACGAATAATATCATTTCGCTTGGAACTTTGGAGGCAGCTGGCTATAAGGTGATCTTGGAGAATGCGACTCTGAAGGTCACAAAGGGGTCCATGGTGGTGATGCGAGGTGTCAGGGAAAACAACCTATACTACTTGAAGGGCAAGATAGTAACAGGGGGTCTGGCAGCTTCGATTACCACAGAGGAGGATACTACCAACTTATGGCACATGAGATTGGAACACACTGGTGATAAGTCCCTACATGTATTGGCGAAGTAGGGGCTATTGAAGGGTGCAAAGACCTGCAAGATGGAGCTGTGTGAACATTGCATACTTGGGAAGAAGACAAGAGTGAAATTCGGCACCGCTATTCACAATACCCAATGTATATTGGACTATATTCACACAGATGTTTGGGGCCCTTCCAAGCACACATCACTTGGTGGGGCCAACTATTTTGTTACTTTTATTGATGACTATTCCAGGAGGAATTGGGTATACCCGATGAAGCATAAACATCAGGTCCTGGATATTTTTGTGGAGTGGAAGAAGAAAGTGGAGCTGCAGACATGTAGAAAGGTAAAAACTCTTCATTCGGACAATGGAGGAGAGTATAAGAGTGATCCGTTTCTGCAGTTTTGCCGGGATCACGACATTAGACGAGACTTCACAGTACGTGAGACACCGTAACAGAACGGGGTGGCTGAGAGATTAAACCGTACCTTGCTGGAGAAGGTGCGATGTATGATGACGCAGAGTGGATTATCAAGATCCTTTTGGACCGAAGCATTGGTTTATGCGAGTCATCTCGTGAATAGGTTGTCGTGCACTACGATACAGAGGAAGACTCCGTTGGAGCGTTGGTCTAGTTCGGTAGCTAGTGACTATGAGTCGCTTCGGATATTTGGGTGTCCAGCTTATTACCATGTCAATGATGGTAAATTGAATCCGAGGGCGAGAAAAGCAGTCTTTGTGGGATTTAGAGATGGAGTTAAAGGCTTCAAGTTATGGGATCCACAGGATAAGAAGATAGTTATTAGCAGGAATGTCACATTTGACGAGGCGTACATGATGAAGCCTCAAGTTCCTCAGCAGGTGGAGGAAGACCAGATTCAGGAGATATCACAGCAGGTGGAGGATGATGTGACTCCACCCACTCCAGATAGCATTGTATCTATTGAGGCTCCTATAGAGGTGACACTGGGAGGAGATGAGATGACAGCCGGGCATTTAGAGGATACAGTGGATGTTGGGACTCAGGAACAGGGTCATGTTCAGGAGTCCATTGCAGCTAATAGACCAAGAAGAAACATTCGTCGGCCAGCTAGATATGACGATGTCATGGTTGCATATGCTTTATCAGCAGAAGTCATTGATGATTTGATTCCTTCTACATTCAAGGAAGCAGAGTCAAGCTCTGATTCGATTAGGTGGAGGGAAGCTATGGAGGAAGAGATGCAGCCTCTTCATAAGAACAACACTTGGGAACTTGCAAAACTACCGAAAGGTAAGAAGGCTATTGGATGTAAGTGGGTGTATGCAAAGAAAGAGGGATCTTCTATTGGGGAAATTAGATTCAAAGCCAGATTGGTTGCCAAAGGATATGCATAGCTAGAGGGCGTTGATTACAACGAGGTATTTTCACCTGTTGTGAAGCATTCGTCGATTCGTATTTTATTAGCATTGGTGGCACAGCTGGATTTGGATTTGGTCCAGATGGATGTGAAAACAGCCTTTCTACATGGAGATTTAGAAGAGGAGATCTACATGACACAACCTATGGGGTTTAAAGCTACAGGAAAGGAAGAATTGGTATGCAAGTTGAAGAAGTCTCTTTATGGATTAAAGCAATCGCCGCGACAATGGTACAAGAGATTCGACGGCTTTATGATTGGTCGAGGGTACACGAGGAGCCCATATGACCCGTGTGTTTACATGCACAAGCTACAGAATGGTGAGTATATCTATTTATTGTATATGTTGACGATATGCTCATAGCTTCCAGGAATACTTCAGCTATTAAGAAGTTGAAAAAGGAGCTGTCATCCGAATTTGAGATGAAGGATCTTGGAGAAGTAAAGAAGATATTGGGTATGGAGATTGAAAGAGACAGGGTGAAGGGGAGGTTGAAGTTGACACAGAGGAGTTACTTGCAGAAAATGCTGAAGAAATTCAGTTATGATGGTAATGTGAAGGCGGTGAGTACTCCATTGGCTTCCCACTTTAAGCTATCAGCTAAGATGTCACCTGTTTCAGTTGAGGACCGGGAATACATGTCCAAAGTTCCATATGCTAATGTTGTGGGTAGCTTAATGTATGCGATGGTGTGTACAAGGCCAGATTTGTCACAGGCCGTGAGCATGGTATCCAGGTACATGCACGACCCCGGGAAGGGTCATTGGGAGGCCGTGAAGTGGATTCTACGGTATATCAAAGGTACCGTTGATGTTGGTTTGGTATTTCAGAAGAATGAGAAGACAGGGCAGGATTGTATTGGTTACGTGGATTCTGATTATGCGAGGGATCTGGACAAGCGCCGGTCTACTAGCGGATATGTGTTTACACTAGCAGGAGCACCGGTATGTTGGAGATGCACACTTCAGTCTACAGTGGCTCTCTCCACTACGGAGGCAGAGTATATGGCATTGACTGAAGCTGTGAAGGAGGCTTTGTGGTTGCAGGGATTATTAGAGAACTTGGGGATCGCACAGGAAACCCTTCGGGTATATTGTGATAGCATGTCAGCTATCTATTTGGCGAAGAACCAGGTTTATCATGCACGCACGGAGCACATCGATGTCAGATTCCATTTTGTTCGTGACGTTTTGGATGAAGGAGACGTCATGTTGGAGAAGATCCACACTGTTTTCGTCAAAAGTTGCTTTCGCTGTGGAATTCATTATATCTTCG
>BQKN01029538.1:0-15305 GCA_022839385.1 Asparagus kiusianus
TACCAGGTTGTAATTGTGATTTATTGAGGGGCTAAATTGCAAAAGTACAACATCTATAAATAAGGGGTTATGGTCCCTAACCTAGGGTTACAACATTCTCTAATTCTCTTTACCCCAATCTAGAGAGAGAAATTCGGTCATAGAGAAACCCTAAGGTTAGAAGATCATCAAAATCCAAATCAAGATTTCTACTATGGATTCAGGTATAAGCTTCCGCTCTTATGATTCTTGTTAATCTCTTTGAATTAATCATGGCTATATGGTTTTAAGATCTCAAGTTTTAGATCTAACAAGTGGTATCAGAGCCACCTTGATTAATTCTTAGGGATTTAAGTTTTATTGGGTTTTTTTATCTTAAATCTCTGGTTAAAGATTCGTTTTTGTTCTTCAGATGAACAGTAAATTTGTTGTTCGGATGAACAGTAACGAAATTTTTCGGATAAACAGTAAATGTTTTTTGTTCGGATGAACAGTAACTGAAAAATCGGCAGTGAACAGTAACTTTTTGGAGTTTTTTGGAATTTTCTTTGATTTTTCCTTCAATTTTTTCCGATTCTGGATCGGTTTTGAAAATAAAAATCAAAGTTTTTTGTGTTTGTCGGCGGCGGTTTCAGTTTGAAACCCTAAGGGTTCGTGGCGAAAATTAAGGAGGTGGTTACCTCAAACGAACTTCGCGTTCGTTCAATTTTAACCGAGCTTCGCGCTCAACGAACCTCGCGTTCGTTCTAAGGTGAACCTCGCGTTCAACTCAGGTGAGCGTCAAGCTCAATTTTAACGAACCTCGTGTTCGTTCTAAGGTGAACCTCGAGTTCAACTCAGGTGAGCGTCAAGCTCAATTTTAACGAACCTCGTGTTCGTTCTAAGGTGAACCTCGCGTTCAACTCAGGTGAGCGTCAAGCTCAATTTTAACGAACCTCGTGTTCGTTCTAAGGTGAACCTCGCGTTCAACTCAGGTGAGCGTCAAGCTTAATTTTAACGAACCTCGCGTTCGTTCTAAGGTGAACCTCGCGTTCAACTCAGGTGAGCGTCAAGCTCAATTTTAACGAACCTCGCGTTCGTTCTAAGGTGAACCATGCGTTCAACTCAGGTGAGCGTCAAGCTCAATTTTAACGAACCTCGCGTTCATTCTAAGACGAACCTCGCGTTCGTGCTTCAGACGAACCTCGTGTTCGTGCTTCAGACGAACCTCGCGTTCGTGCTTCAGACGAACCTCGCGTTCGTGCTTCAGACGAACCTCGCATTCGTGCTTCAGTCGAACCTCGCGTTCGTGCTTCAGTCGAACCTCGCGTTCGTTCACGAACCTCGCGTTCATCTTCTTTAACGGACTTCGCGTTCGTTCTCAAACGAACCTCGCGTTCGTGCTTAAGTGAGTCTCGTACTCAATACAGTCGAACCTCGCGTTCAAAGCTAAGGGAACTTCGTGTTCATTATGGTTAAGCCTCAGCTTTTCATGGGTCCACTTTGGTATACTTAATTTATTCAATTAAGTTATTGGCCCTAATTAAGCTGTGAGACCCCAATTAAGTTCAGTTGATTTAAATTAAATTTTTTTTAATTTAAATCTAATTTGGTTTTTAATCAATTATTTAATTCAAATATTATGACACTAAGGTATTAAGGTTGTCTCTCACTCCAAGTGATTAATTGAAACAAGAAGTTACCAAAGTAACCTCTCTTGTGTAGATTGTTCATGAGGAATGTGAGATGCTTGTGTGTATGCTTTCGTGTAAATATTTAATCGGCCCAAAGGAAGGTTAATATTTATTTAGACTGTATACACATCTGCGATGATAAGCGTGTGACAATTATAAGGTTCACATGTGAATAATGATTCGATCCAAAGATAGTTTCATTATTTGACATGAGTTATTGTCAATGTTTGATCATTACAACAAGATATCACTTACAAGTTAATATTACTGTCCAAAGACTTGATATTAATGTTGTGCCGGTATCTTGGATGGGGATTGTCATTATTTGAATTTTATTGATTATGGTTATTGATGTGAGCATCTTTTGTTTTATTTCAGCTAATGCATCTGCTGCAACAATTTCTGCTAACATCAACTCAATTCCCATGCTAAATGGGTCAAACTTCAAGGTTTGGAAAGAGAACATATTAATTGTTCTTGGCTGCATGGATCTTGACTATGCATTAAGAACTGAACAACCCCAACCTCTCAATGCGGAAAGCACTCCTGATGCAAAGAAGGAGCATGAGAAGTGGGAGCGTTCAAATCGCATGAGTCTTATGATTGTAGGCGTATAAAATTGCCTACGGGTCCCTTAGCACAGCTCGACGACGCCGATTCAACAAAAGGACTATCGGGCGACATATCCAAGCAAAACTGTTATCCCACAACGCCGAAGCCAAACAATATGCGATGAAGTGGACTAACGAGGTCAACAAATTGCACGCAAACAATGTCAATCGCGTGCGGAATCAATCCAACGGTTCGGGGAGTCAACGAGTCGTCCAACTAAGAATGGACTCGGACGAATCGCGATCGAATCAAGATCAGTTTCAGACTCATACTCAGAAGTGGAATTACTGCCAAATTGGGAATCAAGTCAACAAATCGATTCCAGAACAAGTCAACCACACAAACCGAATCAAGTCCGAACAACGGAGAACCGGAAACACCGGAAAACAACCGAACGACGGAAACCAACACACCCGGGGGACTCGGCCCAAACCGAACCAACCCGGGGTGGCGCGGCCCCACCCCCCCCACCCCAGGGTGGCTCGGTAGCCGAGCCACCTCAGAGTGGTTCATCATGAGCCGAGCCACCCTGAGGTGGCCCGACTCCCCCCCCTCTCTCTTGTGCACAAATGCACAGTTCAGAGAGACTATAAATAGGAGAGGGGGTTGTTCATTTTGAAGGGTGGTTGGATTTTGGAGGAGGCGAAGCCCTACTGGATTGGAGATTCAGATCTAAGAAGACTCAAAATTTAGGACTTCGGGGACTCCCTCATTCAGATCTGGTGCTCGGTGATCATCAACGCCAAATAAGGCAAGTGTTCGAGAGAACCGGATCTCAAATCCTCAGATCTACGTAGGTACACTCCGGATCTAAGCTTGGTTCTTAGATCCCGAGATTCGAGCGGTTGTTTCCTTGGTGAAACAATCCCTCCCGGCTATTATCTCCTTGGTGGGATAATACCCGTTATACTGCGTAGATCCGACCGGATCTAGATCTCGCGGTGGTCCACGGCAAACAACCCCGGCGTAGGTAAAGAACCCACCAAAGCGAGTGACCGCATAACAGGAGCTCGCGATTCGTTCGACAAAGAAGGAAACAAGTTGTAATTTTTCTTTATTTGTATTTTGATTTTCATTGTAACCGGCTCTTATAAAAAGACCGAATCTTTGTAATTCGATAAACGATTATTAAAGTGTACAATGATATCAGCAATGAAGAAAGCAACAGATTTTCCCGCGAACAATCTGGCGACCACAGTGGGAGCCACCGATCTCGCCGACGAGATCGTTGCGTCGCAGCCGCGGATCCTGATCCCGGTCGAGGAGGAGGTCGAGTACGAATTCGACCAACAAAAGTTCGAGGAGTATATGTCATCCTCGTCCGGATCTACCTCTCCTCGCAAGTCCAAGAAGTTCTCCACCAGGAGAAAAATTCGTTGGTACGAAGATGTTGAAGACACCAACGAAGATCTCGCCCCGCTGAATGCCGAAGTCGCATTGGGTGAGATCCCTCCAATTTCCAACCAGGTCGGATCTACTCTGGCCAACCCTTCTGCCGCAGGGGGCGTAGTGACTCTCTCAAAGAGAGCCCGCCAAAGGCAACGACAACGCCTTGCGAAACAATTCGCAAAGGCCATGGAATCTGTTGACGGAGTTCGCTACAGGGCGGATCTGAAGAACAGAAGAGGTAAACGGCCTCAACGACCGATGAATGGTAACTCCTCCAAGCCGCCGACGGACGAATGGATCCGCGTCAAACGGAACCGATCAACGCTGGAGGAGCGCATTCGCAAGCACCGCGCACTATCAGCGCAGGCACGGGCTCAAATTGAAGAAGCCCGTAGAAGGCTGCAGAAGGAGGTGGCAAAGAAACCGCCCCCAACCCGCCAAGTATGGAGGCCAAAATCTGAAACGGCGATTCAGGTTAAGGCACAATCGTTACAGCCTTCGAAGCAGGTTCAATCTCCGGCGAGCCAACTCAAATCGCCGATGATCCCTACAATTGCTCCGGGAGATCCTGCGGAACCATCCCGAAGAAGGCTTGTTTTCGGGAAAAGTTGCTGTTTTCATTGCTCTTGTTTGAGATCTGTTACAACTTCAATCGTTACAACAGAATAAAATGAAAACAAATGATTTACAACTTTAACGAAAATAAACACGAGATCCCGGTTTGGTTCGGTCTCGCTTGCGTGGGTTGTTGGCCTGTGATGGGGATGTTGATATCCGTGGACCGCCGACTCTTCAAGATCATTTCCGGAAAATCCGGCAGAGTTTCGTCTATCCGCGAAGGGATATGGAAACAGAACTTCGTCGATCCGCGTGAGATCTCAGAAGTTTAAAGCTTATGTCTCGGCTAAAACGAGACACTAGCTCTTCTTAGTGTCACCTGCGAAGAGTAACACCAAGGGAAGAAGAAAGGGGGTGAATGAAACGTTGATGAAGAACTCTCACTCTTCGATTCGGCAGGGCTTCGCCGCTCTCTTTGAAAACCCCGACTCCTTACTCCGGCAGGGATTCGCCGCTCCTCTCTAAAATTTCAGATCTCAAAGGCTAAAGCTCAAGATCTGAAATTTCTCTCCCAAAACCAAGGCCAAGAGAATGGAGGCCCTAGGGGCCTATTTATAGGAAACCAAGGGGGGTAGGGGGCTGAAACGACCAAGGACACCCCTGGGGTGTCTTGGCTTTGCCAAGACTTGGCTTTGCCAAGACACCCCTCGGGTGTTTCGAGCTTGCCGAGATGCCCCGGGTGCCTCGGTTCAGTCCGAGACTGTCCGCCGTTGTCCCGCCGTTGATTCTTCGCTGACTTTTTGTCCGAAGTCGGATCTGAGTGATTTCGGATGCGTTGGAATTCGGACGAAGAGCTCTGTTGATCCCGATGGTTGGATTATCAGTGGGATGATCGGGACATAGCGGGCGTTGGTCCAATTGTGGTGATTGCGGGGTTTTCGGTCAATCCGTACCCCGTGATTCTGAGATTCCGTCGGCTCACGTAGTTCGTCGGTTCTCTTCAAGCGATCACCGACATCATTTGAACTCTTGTGAACCGGGTAGTGACGTTCAATCGTCGCTCGTTAACACTGAGCTGTGTGCAGGGACCTATCGGCAATTTTCGATGCCTACAGATACCCCTTCCAAAGTGTTTCGGACTCGTTTCTTTTATAGAAGAGACCGGAATACTTTGGATATGATTGGTCCAGCCTTCAGTCGGCATGAAGGACCTACGGTTCGCTTCAACTCTTGGCTCCTTCGATTTTCGGTTTTATCCGGTGCTTTGTCGAATAACCAAAGTTGTTCCGGCGCTGCGTTTATCGCCTGGCCATCGTTGGAGTCTCGAGTTTACAGCTGATGAGTTGAGTTTGGCTCGTGTCATTGAGTTGACTTTTGAAGTTACTATCCTTGTCACATCGTGTTGACTTGGGGTTTTGGATCACTGTGAGTTGACTTTTCGTCGCACTGCACTGATTGGCGTTGACCTTTGTCGCAACACGGTGACCGGCGTTGACCTAGGGTTACGCGTTGACCGGCGTCTACCCTAGGGTTTCGAACCGCGTGGGTTGACTTTCGTCGTTACGTGTTGACTTTCGTCGCCACATGTTGACTTTTGTCGCAAGGCGCTGTCCGGCGTTGACCTAAGGTTACGCGTTGACCGGCGTCCACCTTAGGGTTTTGAACCGCGTGGGTTGCAACGCGCTGTCCGGCGTTGACCTAAGGTTACGCGTTGACCGGCGTCCACCTTAGGGTTTTGAACCGCTTGGGTTGCAACGCGCTGTCCGGCGTTGACCTAAGGTTACGTGTTGACCGGCGTCCACCTTAGGGTTTTGAACCGCATGGGTTGCAACGCGTTGTCCGGTGTTGACCTAAGGTTACGCGTTGACCGACGTCCACCTTAGGGTTTTGAACCGCATGGGTTGCAACGCGCTGTCCGGCGTTGACCTAAGGTTACGCATTGACCGGCATCCACCTTAGGGTTTTGAACCGCGTGGGTTGACTTTGATCGCAACCCGTTGATTGGGGTTGACCTAGGGTTACGCGTTGACCGGCGTTTACCCGAGGGTTTGGAATCGCCGAAAGTCAACTTGTGGAATTCACCAACAATCGGCAATCGGCGAGGAATCGGTGTAATTCGAGATTCACAAAAACGATCGAGGGATCAGAAAAAGGTTCGGGGGGGTCAAAACTGGGTCAAATACCCCCGGGGTGCCCCGGCAAGGCCGAGACACCCATGGGGTCTTGGGGTGTCTCGGTTCACCCGTGGTCCCCTCCCTCTTGTTTTGTCTTATTCCTCCTTTGTCTTTTGTTTATGGTCCCCCCCATTTGAATTACCCCTTTTCACACTTGAATTTTCAAGAGAAAGAGGTTTTCTCCTCTTCTTCTTCCTCCAAGCCTCCAAATTCCCCATTAATTTGTTCTTGAGAACCCATCAACCCCTTGAGAAATTTTGGATTTTTTGGTGGGTACCCATTTGCCAAAATTTTCCCCTCTCCGATTAGGGTTTCTTCCTACACCCCCAAGCTCAAAGAAGGCTCCTTTGATTGGATAAGTTTTGCTCGTAATGAGGGGGTAGGCCATGGATTCCCATGCAAAGACCATAACTTTTGGTTAAAAGATTGGTTCTTTTGACGATGGGTGGCCTATGCGCAAGTATTGGGGGGTTTTATGCAAAACCTATACTATGGCCGAAATTTGGGGGACTTTTGTGTAAAAGTGGACTGAAATTTTGGGGTTTTGATTCATGCCCATTTGATGAAAGATTGTGAGGGGTGCTTTATGCAAGGGGATTGAAGGATTGAGGCTTGGATTTATGTCCATTTGATCAAAGGAGGTGAGGGGTTTATTTGCAAAACAGCCCGTAGGGGCTTATTTGCAAAAGGGCAGCGAAACATCTTTTGATATGTGGATCTTATCGGATAACCGAGTCACGAGACCAACCAACAGAGGTGATGCATCAATGACTCGTACTTATAGAATTTTTGGCAAATTCTCAGCCATCAACGGATTTGATGAGCCTTTACCGACTACCGTTTGAGTCGGGCTAGCATGCGGATTGTTTAAGTCCGTTCCGCACATAACGTTGTGCTAAAAGAGTTAACTCTTTTAGTGCTACGATATTGAATACGTAGACTTCGTCTTTCTCACGGGAATAGACTACCCGGCAACGCGTGTTAGGCGTTGATTTATCCCTACTTAGGCTTCGGGATCAAATTCCCCGTACGTGTGAAGCACGGATTATAGCGTTATTAATAACGACCTACCACAATGTGGAATATGTGGGCTTGTCCTTTTTAACGGTCAAGGACTAACCGGCAACGCGTGTTAGGCGCTGACTCATCCCTTCTTAGGTTTCGGGATAAAATTCCCCAGACTTGGAATTCTGGTGTCTTTTCTCAATCGGTGAAAGACTAAACCGTCCAATGGAAGAGGAAGAATTTTATATTCTATCTTCCAATGGAAAGGAAACTTGAGGTGGGACCCCCACCCCCAGCATCCGAAAGAACGAAACTAGGAGTGAAAACTCTACTCCGAGAATCGAAAGGCTGAGAGAGGAAGAATTTTATATTCTATCTCCCAGTGCTGAAGAGGAAGAATTTTATATTCTATCTTCAGTTGTAAAGGAGACTCGGGGTGGGATCTCCACCCCCAGAATCCAGCAAGGTGAAACTAAGAGTGGGATCTCCACTCCGAGAATCGGAAGAGATTCAAGCAACCCTAACTTTTATAGGTTTGGTTACTCGATTTGTGGACCTCTCGTTCATTGAAGGAATCGAGAGGGGATTCTGACTTTGGCCCTAACTTTAACAGGTTTGACCAAGTGGGAAGTGCAGAACGATCGTTTGATTTGGGGACCTCTCGTTCATTGAAGGAATCGAGAGGGGATTTTGATTGTGGTAAATGATGAATTATCCACCCCCAGCTTTTCTTTGTAAAACTGGGTGTATCATTGAATTAGATGCACGATCGGGTTATCCTTAAGAATACCACGCATGACATTCTTCTAGGAACTTCCCGTGGAAGGGAGGAAATAGTTTAGACTCATAAACCTATTGGAGTATCAGGGAGCAGTTTAACCTCTTATACCGGTCGGAGGATTGAGAAGCAGTTTATACTCGTATACTCTTCGGAGTCGGGGAGCAGTTTATACTCTTATACCGGTCGGAGTTTGGGGATACAGTTTATACTCGTGCACCCACTGGAGTTGTGCCGTTCTTGACTGGCTTACCCTAGCGTTATGACGCCGGCTTCAACCAAGGTTTGGATGCTATCCTTGAGTGTAAAGCACGCCTTGGTTGGGTGATGGATCCTCCTGTGGTATGCGCAGTACTTCGGATCCGTAATATCGTCAGCTTCCTCTTGATTCACAATTGGTGGGAGCTTGATCTTGTTATTGTCCAGGAGGGATTTGAAGATGGCTGGAACATCTTCGTCCTTGAAGGAATACTCTTTTTGAGGCCTCTGATCCGAAGTCTTTTGTTGCCTCCGGGTTTGCTGTTGCGACGTTTGATTAGCAGCCGCTGCAGGTGCTTCACCCCCATCACGAGAGGCGAAGTTCGAGTTTGGAGAATTAGCCATCGGTTGGCTCCTCTCGGCCTTCTTCCTTTTGAGGAATCGCTCAGCTTGCTCTCCTCGGGCCTTCAAATCCTTCCAAGTGTCGGACGGCTCTATTCCCATCACATCCAAGATGTTAATGGATAAGTTGTTATGATAAGTCTGCAAGATGAACTCCTCCGTAATGGGATCCTTACAGTTCATCGCCTTGTTGCGGAAGCGTTTGATGAAGGTATCCACCGACTCTCCGTTCTTTTGTTTCTCATCGAAGAGTGTCCTAATGGATATCTCATCGTCGTCATCAAAGAAATGAGTGAGGAACATGCTTTCCAGGTCCTCCCAACTGTTGATGCTTCCAAATTTAAGACGACGATACCAATCGAAGGCAGCTCCGTGAAGAGTGCCGACGAATGACCGAACCATCAAGGGTTCATTGCCGGAGATCATACCCAATTGGGACTTGAAGTAGATCAAATGTTGAGTGGGCGAGCCTCTCCTGTCAAACGGCGTGAAGTTGATCAGGTTGAACTTCACCGGATACGGAATCGAGTCCCACTCTTTTGGGTAAGGACAAGGAATTCCGGTCTTCTTTACCTCTCGAGCAGACATTAATGCATTAATTTTGCTCTCGAGATCTTTCATTTTCTCATCCCCGCTCGTGCTGGAGCTTGGACAAATTGAAGGTGGGATAACGGGGCCACCCCCTGTATTACCACCCCTAGCGTTTTGGTTAACCGGAGGGTTCTCGGCATTGAGAGGTTCATCCACATCCGAATCGCTACCTGCTTGGTTAGCACGGTTACGATGGCTGGATTCACCGAGCTGATTAGATAGTGCGCGAATTTGTTGGTCGTGCTCTTCCCTCATCCGTAACATAGCCGTTTCCATCTCGATTTTGAAGGCCTCTTTCTGCTTAGCCAGGGCCTCTTCAAGTATCTTAGTTACTTGTTCGACGCTGATCATAAGCGATGCATAAGGTTGTCCCGCGTTCGATGCCGTGTCATCGGACGCTACAGCTGAGCAAGAGTCTGAATCAGTATCCGACGCCTCTTCTTCTAGAGAAAGCCCCTTCGGTACCCTTCGGTAGTCCTTCCGGCTGATGGCTCCCGACCGCAACCGCGTCATGCACCGGGATATCTCGGCAAGCTGGTCCCGGTTGAAGGGTTGCGTCGATCTTGCTCTACCGGTCATATTAGCCGTCACCCTTAGATATTCGTCTTCTTGGCGGACGAACTTCTTCTTGTGGGAACGCCTCGGGGTGGAAATTCTCTCGAACACCGAAACTCTCCTTGGGGTTTGGGCACAGCAGCATCCCGACAGCACCGCTTTGATGATATTGGCGCACGGGCAGTGAGACTCCATGTCCTGCACATATTTCTTCCGGGGCTTTTCCACACCCCCAGCTCTATAGTACAACTCATCAGCTTTACAACTGGAGCAACCTATAGAGTGTTGGTGTGTATTCCCCGGTATAACACCCTCATCATCAGATGAGTGTGTTTCCCTTTTGGAGTGCAACACTTGGTTAATTTTCTCAAAAGTGGCCCGTTCAAGTTTACGCTTTTGTGAGCGTAGAAACTGAACGGGCTCTTGTGCTTCGACCCGCAACTCGATGCGGTCAGTGATAGGGGTTTTCCCTTTATCATCTTTCCTGGGGGGATTGATTTGACCCCCAGTCTGATTTGCAACTTGGGGACCTTTCAATGATCCCAGTCTTTCCTTGATGGGTACTCTACCTCGATTCACCGGTAAGGGACCGAGGCGACCCTTCAAAGGAACCCTGGGTTTTGAATGATCCCCTTTGTTACTTGGCTCCGTCAAAGGCACCGGATCTGGTTTTGACAAATTTTGGGCAGCGACTCCACCCCCTTGTGTTCGAGGCGCTGGTTTTGGCTTTGGCAACCACACCCACCTGCTTGTAGACGGCTTTGTGGCCGCCTCTTCTTTCTGCATCTCCTCCGCCTTATGTAGGAGAAGTCGGGCTTGTGTGAGCAATGCCCGCCTCTTCTTGATTCGCTCCTCAAGGGTGGAGCGATTCCTCTTCACGCGAATCCACTTGTTCGCTTCAGTTTCGGAGGAGGAGTTGGTGGTTTGCCGTTGTTGCTCTTGGCGGTACCTGGACTTTAGATCTTTGTTGTAGTGGATCCCGTCCGTTGATTCAGCGGCTTTGGCTTGTTGTAGAGCAAGGCGTTGACGCCGTCTTTGGCGGGCCCTTTTGGACAGAACCAGAGTTGCATCATCCGTCGCCTTTGAGGTGGGAGGGAGAGCCGGAGTTGCAACACTGACCACGCTAAACAACATGGGGACGTTGCGTGATGCGGGTGTAGCAACGGCGACGGGATCTTGGATATTGGAGCTGGAGATCCCGCGAGCCCTTCGGGGAGATGGAGTCTTCCCGCGCCTATGTGGAGAGGCGGATCTGGAGGAGGAGGAGGAGAGGTATTCTTCGAACTTCTGCTGATCGAACTCGTATTCGATCTCTTCATTCACCCGGATCTTGAAGGCCAGTTGCGTCATGACGATCTCGGCGGCGAGATCGTTGGCTTTGCCAAGACACCCCTCGGGTGTTTCGAGCTTGCCGAGATGCCCCGGGTGCCTCGGTTCAGTCCGAGACTGTCCGCCGTTGTCCCGCCGTTGATTCTTCGCTGACTTTTCGTCCGAAGTCGGATCTGAGTGATTTCGGATGCGTTGGAATTCGGACGAAGAGCTCTGTTGATCCCGATGGTTGGATTATCAGTGGGATGATCGGGACATAGTGGGCGTTGGTCCAATTGTGGTGATTGCGGGGTTTTCGGTCAATCCGTACCCCGTGATTCTGAGATTCCGTCGGCTCACGTAGTTCGTCGGTTCTCTTCAAGTGATCACCGACGTCATTTGAACTCTTGTGAACCAGGTAGTGACGTTCAATCATCGCTCGTTAACACTGAGCTGTGTGCAGGGACCTATCGGCAATTTTCGATGCCTACAAGGAGGTCAATTTTGGAACGCCTCGGTCCAATCCCCGATGAAAGAGGCAAAGCTCCAATTCAAGATCGTTTGGGCCCGATGAGAGAGCCCCGAACGACTCAACATGCTGGGGGTCGCTATCACTCTCAGCATGATAAGGAGTTCAAGGCTACTGCGCGTACCAATTTGCGCATTGAAGTCCAGGAGCCCGCTGAGAACTCACGCCCACAAAGGCATGTTTCGAGGCGTGTGACTCTTGAAAGCCCAAAGAAGGCAATTCGCCCCCAGAAGGAAACATTGTCGTCCGATGACGATAACGTTATACCTGGAAAATCGTGCCAACACGCGATAGGTTGCTCCGACTTTCATATGGACGAGCTGTACTATCGTGCTGGGGGTACGAACAGAGCCAGAAAGAGAAGTCCTCGTAGGCTCGAGACTCAGTGCCCCTGTTCCAAACTCATTCGGGCGGTATTGTCTCAGTGTAATTGCACTAAGACGGTCCCCGAAAGGGTTTCGGTGTTCGAAAGGCTCAGCACTGAGACGCCAAAGCCAAGGCCTAGGCGTTTCCGACGAAGGAGAGCGATGGTTGAAGACGGAGAATTCCCGAGGGTCACCGCTAATATGACCAACAAGGGGACATTGGCACGGGATGATCTCGAGTTGATTCTGAATGCATCTCGGCGTCTAACCCGTTTGCAGTCTGGAGCCATCTCACGAAGAACGTATGGGAGGGTTCGGATAAGACCACCTTCAGATGATGAGGAATCGGATGCTTGCTCTGCAGTTGCATCTGACAACACTGTATCCAGCGAAGGAGAACCCCGCGAGTCATTCATGATAAGCGTGGAACAAGTGGCCAAGATGCTTGAAGAAGCCATGGCCAAACAACAGGAGAGCTTCAGGCTCGAGATGCAGATGGCCATGCAGACTATGAAAGAGATGCATGACCAACAACTCCAGGCATTGAGGAACCAGCAAGGCGAACCAAGCCACCGTAATCAGGTTGTTCATGAAGTGGAGAATGCGAATGCGGATGAAACCCGTAATGCCAATGACCCTCCCATCAACGCAGGGGGTGGTAATGAGGATGCCAACGAAGATACAAGTGAAAACTTGAAGATCAAAAGCCTCGAGAGCAAAATCAATACCTTGATGTCCGCTCAAGAGGTGAAGAAAACGGGCATTCCTTGTCCATACCCAAGGGAGTGGGAATCAACCCCCTATCCGGCGAAGTTTAGTCTAATCAACTTCACGCCGTTCGATGGGAAAGGTTCCCCCACTCAGCATTTGATTTATTTCAAATCGCACTTGGGTGTTATCTCCGGCAATGAGCCTCTGATGGTGTGGTCATTCGTTGGCACCCTTCGCGGAGCCGCCTTCGATTGGTACCGCCGCCTCAAGCCAGGTAGCGTGAGCAGCTGGGACGATATGGAGACCATGTTCCTCACCAATTTCTTTGACGACGACACCGAGATATCCATCGGGTCATTGCTCGACGAGAAACAGAAAGACGGGGAATTAGTGGACACCTTTGTCAAGAGGTTCCGGAACAAAGCAATAAATTGCCGGGATCCAATCACTGAAGAGTTCATCCTTCAAACTTGCCACAACAACCTCGCATTGGACGTGTTGGAAGCAATAGGGACAGCACCGTCCAATACTTGGAAAGACTTGAAGGTGCGCAGTGAACAAGCCGAACGCTTCCTCCGAAGGAAGAGAGCCGAGAGGAGTCAATCGATGACAAATCCTCCGAACTCGAACTTCGCCTCCCGTGGTAAGGGTAAAACACCTGCAGCAGCTGTTGATGCCAATCAAACGTCACAACAGCAGTCCCGGAGACAGCAGAAGACTTCGGATCAGAGGCCTCAAAAAGAGTACTCCTTCAAAGACGAAGATGTTCCAGCCATCTTCGAATCGCTCCTTAAAAATAACAAGATCAAGCTACCACCGATCACGAATCAGGAGGAAGCTGATAATACCGCGGATCCGAAGTACTGCGCATACCACAGGAGGATCCTTCATCCTACCAAGGCCTGCTTTACTCTAAAGAATAGTATCCAGACCTTGGTTGAAGCCGGCGTCATAACGCTAGAGTAAGCCAGTCAAGAACGGCGAGACTCCAGTGGGTGCACGAGTATAAACTGTATCCCCTAACTCCGACCGGTATATGAGTATAAACTGCTTCCTGACACTCCAAAAAGTATACGAGTATAAACTGCTTCTTAATACTCCAATAGGTATATGAGTCTAAACTATTTCCTTTTTTCCACGGGAAGTTCCTAGAGAGTGCCGTGCGTGGTACTCTTAAGGATAACCCGATCGTGCACCCAGTTTTGTAAAGAAAGCTGGGGGTCGATAATTCATGTAACGGGAAGTTCCCGGAAGAATGTTAAATATAATATTCTTAGGGATAACCCGATCATTATGAATAAAGTGATAAACACTAAACACTCTTGAAATCACTGACGAATTGTCAGAACCCCATTTTTGTTAAGTCTTTATCACTTAACATCAGAAACCCCCTTTGAGTAATTTGTACGAATCAACATCTTACAGTGATTTGTACTCTTACTCTCCTTTTTCGCTTGGTCAAACCTTCCTACAGTTAGGGCCAAAACCAAAATCCCCTCTCGATTCCTTCAATGAACGAGAGACCCACAAATCGAGCGATCAAACCTTCTTACAGTTAGGATCGTTTTAAACCCCCCACTTGGTCAAACCTTCCTACAGTTAGGACCACAACCAAAATCCCCTCTCGATTCCTCCAATGAACGAGAGATCCACTTTCAAATCGAGTGATCAAACCTTCCTACAGTTAGGGTCATCTCAAGCTCCCGCTTGGTCAAACCTTCCTACAGTTAGGACCAAAACCACAATTCACTCTCGATAAACGAGAAATTCATCTTTAGTTCGATAATCAAACCTTCCGACAGTTAGGGTTATCCGAATCTCTTCGATTCTCGGAGTGGAGATCCCACTCTTAGTTTCACCTTTCCGGATTCTGGGGGTGGAGATCCCACCTCGAGTCTCCTTTTCAAATTGGGAATAGAATATAAAATTCTTCCTTCCCCACACCAACCTTTTCCAAGTGTTTATCAATCTTGGATTCATCCTAGAAGGTTTATCCCGAATCCTAAGCAGGGATAAGTCTGCGCCTAACACGCGCTGCCGGTTTAGTCTTTTTTCCGCAGAAAAAGACACCAGAGTTCGTTTCTGGGGTATTTTATCCTGAAACCTAAGCAAGGATAAGTCCGCGCCTAACACGCGCTGCCGGTTAGTTCTTAGCCGTTGAAAAGAACACTCGTCCACATATTCAACATTGTGGTAGGTTGTTATTAATAACACCGAAATCCATGCCTTACACGCATGGGGAATTTCATCCTGAATCCTAAGAAAGGATAAGTCGACGCCTAACACGCGTCACCGATTTAGTCTTTTTCCGATTGAAAAACGACACCAGAGTTCAATTCTGGGGTATTTTATCCCGAAGCCTAAGTAGGGATAAGTCAGCGCCTCACACGTGTCGCCGGGTAGCCTATTCCTGTAACAATGGCGAAGTCTATGTATTCGACATCATAGCACAAAGTCTCAGAGAATTCAATCTCTGAG
>BQKN01029539.1:0-20326 GCA_022839385.1 Asparagus kiusianus
ACGAACAGAAGCGATCAGAAAACCATTGGTTATAACCCATGAAATCATAATATTTGAACAATGCCTAATTATTTACTGTCGGGACCAAATGCACGAGATGGGTTAATAATCACGTGTTATAGCTCGTGAAATCATCGATTTTGAATCAGCAAAGATATTTTTATGCGAGGCGTCGATCAAACCAACATGGTTAGAAATCGTATGGACAACAACTAATGAAATTGTCTGTTTTGACATTTCCGATACCCGGCCGAACAGAAGAAAATGGTCAAAATTCATGGGTTACAGCTCATGAAATCGTCGGTTTTAGATTCGGCAAAGATTTTTGGTACCGGGTAAAAACAAACCAAAACTGACAAAATGTGTCAGAAACCATGGGTTATAGCTCAAAAAATTATGAAATATGCACTTCGCCTAATTTTTTCCATCGGGTCGTAAAGGGATGCAAATGGACAAATTTTTTGGGTAATAGCTCATGAAATCGTGAAATTTTACTCCGCTGAGTCATTTACCATCAGACGAAACCGTCGAAGTTGGGGAACAATCGTTGCCCATATAACTCACAAACTCGTGAAATTTGAACAATGGGTTATAACCCATAAAATTTCTCCCTGGTTGAAACGGGCAAAAGTGATCAGAAAATCATAGGTTATAACCCATGAAATCGTGATATTTGAACTCCGCCTGATTATTTCCTGTCAAAACCAAATGCACGAGATGGGTCAATAATCATGTGTTTTAGCTTGTGAAAACATCGGTTTTGAATTTGAAAAGATATTTTTTACACGGGGTGTTGAACAGACCAAAATCGTCAGAAATCATACGAACAACAGCTCATGAAATCGTCGGTTTCGACATCTTCGACACCCGGCTGAAATAGAAGAAAATCGTCGGTTTTGAATTCTGCAAAAAATTTTTGTGCCGCGTTGAAACAAATTAAAACTGACAAAATGTGTCAGAAACCACGGGTTATAGCTTGCGAAATCCCAAAATATGCACTCCGTCTAATTGTTTGCATCAGGACAAAAAGAGGTATAGATGGACAAATTTTGTGGGTTATAGCTCACAAAATTGTGAAATTTTACTCCACCAAGTCATTTGTTGTCGGATGAAACCATCGAAGTTGGGGAAAATTAGATCCTAAAGCTCATGAACTCACGAAATTTGAACAATGGGTTATAAACTATGAAATTGCTCCCTGGTCGTAACGGACAGAAGCGATAAAAAACCATGGGTTATAAACCATTAAATCGTGACATTTGAACTCCGCCTAATTATTTGTTGTTGGGACCAAATGCATGAGATGGATCAATAATCACGTGTTATAGCTCGTGAAATCATCGGTTTTGAATTCGGCAAAGATATTTTGATACGGGGTGTCGAACAGACCAAAATGATGAGAATCATACGGACAACAGCTCATGAAATCACCGGTTTTAACATTTCTGACACCCGGGCGAAACATAAGAAAATGATCAAAATTCACTAGTTACACCTCACAAAATCATCGGCATTGGATTCGGCAAAGATTTCTGAAGTCGTGTTGAAACAGACCGAAACTGACGAAATGTGTCAGAAACCATAGGTTATAGCTCATGAAATCGCGAAATATGCACTCCACCTAATTGTTTGCACCAGGACGAAAAGTGGTGGAAATGGACAAATTTCGTGGGTTATAGCTCAGATATCGTGAAACTCCACCGATTCATTTGTCGTTGGAAGAAACCGTCAAAGTTGGGGAAAAATCATTGCCTATAGCTCACGAACGCGTGAAATTCGAACAATGGGTTATAACACATGAAATCACTACTGGGTTGAAACGGACAGAAGCGGTCGGAAAACCATGGGTTAAAACCCATGAAATCGCGATATTTAAACTCTGCCTAATTATTTGTTGTTAGGCCCAAATGCACGACATGGATGAATAATCACCTGTTATAGCTCGTGAAATCATCGGTTTTAAATTCGGCAAAGATATTTTTTACACATGGTATCGAACAGACCAAAATGGTTAGAAATCGTATGGACAAAAACTCATGAAATCGTCTGTTTCAACATGTTCAACACCTAGCCGAAACAGAAAAAATGGTCAAAATTGATGGATTACAGCTCATGAAATCTTCGGTTTTAGATTCGGCAAAGATTTCTAGCACTGAGCCAAAACAAACCGAAACTGACAAAATGTGTCAGAAACCAAGGATTATAGCTTAGAAAATTGTGAAATATGCACTCCGCCAAATTGTTTCCATCAGGTCGAAACGAGGTATAAATGGACAAATTTCGTCAGTTATAGCTCATGAAATCGTGAAATTTTACTCTGACGAGTCATTTGTCGTCGAACAAAAATGTCGAAGTTGGTGAAAAATCGTTGCCTATAGCTCACAAACTCGTGAAATTCAAACAATGGGTTATAATACATGAAATCACGCTAGGGTTGAAACGGACCAAAGCGGTTGGAAAACTATGGATTATAACCCATGAAATTGCGATATTTGAACTCCGCCTAATTATTTGTTGCGGGGCCTAAATAAGAGATATGTCAATAATCACGTGTTATATCTCATGAAATCATCGGTTTTAAATGCAGCAAAGATATTTTTAAACAGGGTGTCGAACAGACCAAAATGGTCAAATATCGTACATATAATAGTTTATGAAATCGTCGGTTTTGACATTTCTGACATCCGGCCAAAACAGAAGAAAATGGTAAAAATTCACGGGTTACAGTTCATGAAATAATCGGTTTTGAATTCAACAATGATTTCTGGCTCCAGGTTGAAACAAATCAAAACTGACAAAATGTGTTAGAAACCATAGGCTATAGCTCACGAAATTGCGTAATATGCACTTAGCCTAATTGTTTCAATCGGGCCAAAAAGGGGTGTAAATGGACAAATTTTGTGGGTTATAGCTCACGAAATTGTAAAATTTTACTCTGTCGAGTCATTTGTCGTCAGATAAAACCGTCAAAGTTAAGGAAAAATCATTGCCTATTGCTCAGGAACTCGTGAAATTTGAACAATGAGTTATAACCCATGAACTTGCTCCCTGGTCGAAACGGACAAAAGCGATCAGAAAACCATGGGTTATAACCCATGAAATCACGATATTTGAACTCCACCTAATTATTTGTTGTCAGGATCAAATGCACAATGGGTCAATCATCATGTGTTAAAGCTCGTGAAATCATTGGTTTTCAATTCGGGAAAGATATTTTGACTCGGGGTGTCGAACAGACAAAAATTGTCAAAAATCATATGGACAACATCTCATGAAATCGTCGCTTTTGACATTTCCAATACCCAGCTGAAATAGAAGAAAATAGCCAAAATTCACGGGTTACATCTTATAAAATCATCGGTATTGAAAATGGCCAAAATTCACGGATCGAAACTAACAAAATGTGTCATAAACCATAGGTTGTAGCTCACGAAATCGAGAAATATGCACTCCGCCTAATTGTTTGCACCAGGCCGAAAGGGGTGGAAATGGAAAATTTTTGTGGGTTATAGCTCACGAAATCGTGAAATTCCACCGAGTCATTTCCCATTGGATGAATCCGTCGAAGTTGGGGAAAAATCATTGCCTATAGCTCACGAAGTTGAGAAATTCGAACAATGTGTTATAACACATGAAATCACGCCTGCGTTGAAATAGACCGAAGTAGTCGGAAAACCATATGCTATAACGCTTGAAATCGAGATATTTGAACTCCGCCTAATTATTTGTTGTTGAACCCAAACGTACGAGATGGGTCAATAATCATGTGTTATAACTCATAAAATCATCCGTTTTGAATTCGACCAAGATATTTTTACATGGGGCATCGAACAGACCAAAATGGTCAGAAATCATATGGACAACAACTCATTAAATCGTCTATTTTGACATTTAATACACCCGAACAAAATAGAAGAAAATGGTTAAAATTTATGGGTTAGAGCTCATGAAATCGACGGTTTGGGATTCGACAAAGATTTCTGGCACCAGGTCAAAACAAACCAAAACTGACAAAATGTATCAGAAACCTTGGGTCATAGCTCTCAAAATTAAAAAATATGCACTCTGCCAAATTGTTTTCCTCGGACCGAAAAGGGCTCGCGAAATCATCGGTTTTGAATACGGGGTGTCGAACAGACAAAAATAATGAGAAATCATACGGACAACAGCTCATGAAATCGCCGGTTTTGACATTTCTGACACCCGGCCGAAACATAATAAAATGGTCAAAATTCATGGGTTACGGCTATCAAAATCATCGGTATTGGATTCAGCAAAGATTTCTAGAGCCGAGTTGAAACGGAACGAAACTGACGAAATGTGTCAGAAACCATGGGTTATAGCTCATGAAATCGCGAAATATGCACTCCACCTAATTGTTTGCTCCAGGACGAAAAGGGGTAGAAAAGGACAAATTTCATGGGTTATAGCTCACGATATCATGAAACTTCGACGATTCAATTGCCGTTGGAAGAAACCGTCGAAGTTGGGGGAAAATCGTTGCCTATAGCTCTTGAACTTGTGAAATTCGACTGGGTTGAAACGGACCGAAGCGGTCGGAAAACATGGGTTATAACCCATAAAATCGCGATATTTAAACTCCGCCTAATTATTTGTTGTTGGGCCCAAACGCACAAGATGGATCAATAATCACATGTTATAGCTCATCGGTTTAGATTTCGGCAAAGATATTTTTACACGGAGCATCGAACAAACCAAAATGGTCAGAAATCATATGGACAAACCTCATGACATCGTCTGTTTTTACATTTCGGACAACCGACCGAAAACAAAAGAAAATGGTCAAAATTCATGGGTTACAGCTCATGAAATCGTCAGTTCTTCTCTCGATTCCTTCCATGAACGAGAGGTCCACAAATTGAACGATCAAACCTTATGACAGTTAGGATCGTATCAAAACCTCATTTGGTCAAACCTTTAAACAGTTAGGACCAAAGCCAAAATCTTCTCTCGATTCCTTCCATGAACGAGAGGTCCACAAATTGAGCGATCAAACCTTTAAACAGTTAGGATCGTATTAAACCCCCATTTGGTCAAACCTTTAAACAGTTAGGACCAAAGCCAAAATCTTCTCTCGATTCCTTCCATGAACGAGAGGTCCACAAATTGAGCGATCAAACCTTTAAACAGTTAGGATCGTATCAAACTCCCACCTGGTCAAACCTTTAAACAGTTAGGACCAAAGCCAAAATCTTCTCTCGATTCCTTCCATGAACGAGAGGTCCACAAATCGAGCGATCAAACCTTCCTACAGTTAGGATCACCTCGAAACTCCAACTTGGTCAAACCTTACTACAGTGAGGACCACAACCAAATCTCCTTTCGATTCATTTTGCGAACGAAAGGTCAACTTTTAAATTGGATAATCAAACCTTATAACAGTTAGGATTATTCAAACCAATCCAGATTCTCTAAGTGGAGATCCCACTTCGAGTTTCCTTTGCATCAGGAGATAGAATATAAAATTCTTCCTCTCCGATTTCGGGTTTATCTCTACCAACAAACAAGAGACCAGGAGATAGAATATAAAATTCTTCCTCTCCGATTTCGGGTTAATCTCTACCAACAAAAAAGAGACCAGAATACTCCAATGGGTACACGAGTCTAAACTGTTTCCCTACGCCCAACATGAAGTTTCTGGAGAATATTAATCCGAATATTCTTAATGATAACCTGATGAGCTCTCAGCGGATGTATCAATTCAGTGACAAGAAGCTGAAACCACAAGAACAAATACCAACTTCAATTCAAGATCTCGACAACGGTCAAGCAATAAACGCGACGCCGGGAGAACATTAGCTATTCTACAAAGAACTGAATAGACTAAAGGAAGAAGAGATCAAGGGTTGAAGCCATTTACAAGTCCTGCTACACGATCTACTCAACCAAGCATTGAAGGGATCGTAAGCAAAACCTATCTTATCCAAAGTATCCCAGACTCTTCTATAAAAGAATACGTCTGGAATACTTTGGAGGGGGTATCTGTAGGCGTTAAAAAATGCTAATAGATATCCAAACATAGAGAAAATCACTCAAAACTAACAAATACAAACTGTCTCGCCAGCGAGACAGGTTTTGCTGTCTCGCCAGCGAGACATGCTTTACTGTCTCGCCAACGAGACAGGCTTTGCTGTCTCGCCAGCGAGACAGTGTTGAATTGGTTAAAACTGCCTTGTAAACTGCCACACACGTGTCCATTAACTGCCAAGGGACGTGGAAAACATCGTGGGCGAAAATCACGTGAATAACTGCCAAAATAACGGAGTTTGAAACGTGGGAAAGCAGTTACAGAGAGAAACTATCATTTTCTGAGATAGTATTTACTGTCTCGTTGGGCGAGACAGCAAATTTACTATCTCGCGGGCCGAGACAGCAAACACTGTCTCGCCCAGCGAGACAGTAAACACTATCTTGCCGTACTAATTCAGTCTTATGTTGAGTTTTTGCAGTTACAGACCCCAGAGGCTATAAATACCCCCCTAAGGTCATTACTGAGGAAGATGGAGCATATTTTCGAGCAGTCCAGAGCAGAGAGAGAGCAGACTTGATTTTGGTGTGATTCCTTAACATTCGAGCTTTGACTTGAGTTCAAGAAGAACGACTATCTTACTCTGATAAGATATCGTTTCAAATTCTCACTTCGATAAACGAAGAAGAATCATAAACCCCCTTCACGATCTGTGATTCGGCGGTCCACGAACCAAAGCGTTCCCGGTACATGCAAAGTCCCACAAAAACAAGGATCGATAGACGATTTTTGTGTTATTTTCTCAAAAGTTGTAATTTTTGCTTTGTTGTGTAAAAGAGGTCTTATAAAAAGACTATTTCTTTGAATTTTATTGTAATCGACTGAAGAGACAATGAATTCGACAACAAAACAGACTTTTGACGAAAACAACAGTGTTTACTATCTCGGAACCCGAGACAGTCTTTGCTGTCTCGGCCGCCGAGACAGCAAACACTGTCTCGGAAGCAGTTTTTTGCCCAGGGGTTATAAATACTCCCCGAGATTGATTTTTAACGGGGGTTGATCAGAAAACATCCAGACTGATCAGAGAGCACCTTACTGAGCAATTCAGAGCAGAGAGAGCAGACACAATTGTTCTTGGATTTCCTTGAGTTCGAGCTTTGACTTGATCTTAAGAAGAACGACTATCTTACTTTGATAAGATCTTCGTTTCAAATTCTCACTTCGATAAACGAAGGAAGAATCAGTAAACCCCCTTCACGATCTGTGATTCAGCGGTCCACGAGCTAAAGTGCTCCCGGCACAGGCAAAGTCCCACAAAAACAGGATTCGATAAACGACTTCTGTGTTATTTTCTCAAGAATTGTAATTTTCTATTTGTTGCGTAAAAGATGTCTTATAAAAAGACTATTTCTTTGAATTTGTTGTAATCGAACGAAGATATAATGAATTCCACAGCAAACCCAACTTTTGGCGAAAACATGGACGAATTATATATGAAAATCGCACATATTAACAAGGGAGCCGACCAAACCGACCTAAGTTCGGTTTGCCGCTGTCCGTTTCATTAAATTCCTTACAGTTTGAGATATATCTACTATTTTGTCTGTTTTTACTATTTATAGTAATATTTTAGGAGTCTGTTTTGATTAAGAAACAAATCCGGTTTGATCTTAGTCTTTTTAGGAAGGAGAACTTGGTTTTGTTTGCAGAACCATGTATTCAGGTGAAGTTGATCTTGTAGGCAAACTTCTGAATTTTTATGCTAGGGACAAAGGTAATTTTATTTTTCTACTCTGACACACGTCTGGAAAAGGACAAAATGGTCAAAATTCATGGGTTATAGCTCATGAAATCGTTGGTTTTGAATTCGGCAAAGATTTCTAGCACCGGGTCGAAATGGATCAAAACAGACAAAATGTGTCAGAAATCAAGGGTTATAGCATAAGAAATCGTGAAATACATAATCCGCCTAATTGTCTACATTCGGCCGAAAAGGGGTGAAAAGGACAAATTTTGTGGGTTATAGCTGATGAAATTGTGAAATTTGACTCTGCCGAGTTATTTGCTGTCGGACGGAACCATCAAAGTTAGATGAAAATCGTTGCCTATAGCTCACGAGCTCGTAAAATTCGAACAATGGGTTATAACACCTGAAATCACGCTAAGGTCGAAATGAACTGAAACCCTTGAAATCGCGCTAGGGTCGAAATGGACCGAAATGGTCAGAAAACCATGAGTTATAACCCATGAAATCACGAATTGTACGAATTATATATGAAAATAGCCCATCTTGACGAGACGGAGCCGACCAAACCGACCTAAGTTCGGTTTGTCGCCTTATGTTTTGCCAGATTCCTAATGCTTTGAGAGATATCTGCTATTTTGTCCATTTTTTACTCTTTTTAGTAATCTCTTAGGAGTCTATTTTGATTAGGAAACAAATCCGATTTGATGTCAGATTTTACCGATGAACTTCCCTAATCATAATGAGCCTTTTTAGGAAGGCGAACTTTGTTTTGTTTGCAGAACCAAGTATTCAGGTGAAGTTGATCTTGTAGGTGAACTTCCGTATTTCTATGCTAGGGATAAAGGTAATTTTATTTGGCTACTCTGACACACGGACGAAACAGGAGAAAATGGTTAAAATTCATGGGTTATAGCTCATGAAATTGTTGGTTTTGAAATCGACAAATATTTCTGGAGCCGGGTCAAAACGGACTGAAACTGACAAAATGTGTTAGAAATCATGGGTTATAGCTGAAGAAATCGTGAAATATGCACTCCGCCCAATTGTCAACATCGATCCAAAAAGGGGTGAAAATGGAAAAATTTTATGGGATGTCACGAAATCGTGAAATTTGACACTGTCGAGTCATTTGCTATTGGAAGGAACCATCGAAGTTGGGTGAAAATCGTTACCTATAGCTCACGAGTTCATGAAATTTGAACAATGGGTTATAACCCCTGTAATCACGCCAGGGCCGAAATGGACCGAAATGGTCAGAAAACCATAGGTTATAACCCATGAAATCGCGAATTGGACGAATTATATATGAAAATAGCCCATCTTGACGAGACGGAGCCGACCAAACCGACCCAAGTTCGGTTTGCCACCATCCGTTTCGCTAAATTCCTTACGGTTTGAGAGACATTCGCTATTTTATCCATTTTTTACAATTTTTAGCAATCATTTAGGGGTTTGTTTTGATCAGGAAATAAATCTAATTTGATCGTAGATTTGATCGATGAACTTCCCTAATCATAAGTAGTCTTTTTAGTAAGGAGAACTTGGTTTTGTTTGTAGAACCAAGTATTCAGGCGAAGTTGATCTTGCAGGCAAACTTCTGAATTTCTATGCTAGGGATAAAGGTAAATTTATTTGCCTACTCTGACACACGCCCGAAAAAGGAGAAAAGGGTCAAAATTCATGGATTACAGCGCATAAAATCGTTGGTTTTGAATTCAACAAAGATTTCTATCGCTGGGTCGAAACGGATCAAAACTGACAAAATGTGCTAGAAATCATGGGTTATAGCTTAAGAAATCGTGAAATACACAATCCGCCCAATTGTCTACATCGGGCCGAAAAAGGGATGAAAATGGACAAATTTCATGGGTTATAGCTCACGAAATTATGAAATTTGACTCTGCCGAGTTATTTGCTGTCAGATGGAACCATCGAAGTTGGGTGAAAATCGTTGCCTATAGCTCACAAGCTCGTGAAATTCGAACAATAGGTTATAACCCCTGAAATCGCGCCAGGGTCGAAATGGACCGAAACGATCAAAAAATCATAGGGTATAACCCATCAAATCGCGAATTAGACGAATTATATATGAAAATCACCCATCTCGACGAGATGGAGCTGACCAAACCAACCTATGTTTGGTTTGTCACTGTCCATTTTGACAAATTCCTTACTGTTTGGGAGATATCTGCTATTTTGTCCATTTTTTACTATTTTAGTAATCTTTTAGGTGTCTATTATGATTAGGAAATGAATCTGGTTTGATCTCCGATTTGATCGACGAACTTCCCTAATCTTAATGAGTCTTTTTAGGAAGACGAACTTGGTATTGTAGATGAACTTCTGAATTTCAATGCTAGGGATAAAGGTAATTTTATTTGTCTACACTAACACATGACCGGAACAGGATAAAATGGTCAAAATCCATGGGTTATAGCTCATTAAATCGTCGGTTTTGAATTAGGCAAAGATTTCTGGCGCCAGGTTGAAACGGATCGTGGGTTATAGCTCAAGAAATCATGAAATACGTACTCCACACTATTGTCTACATCGGGCAAAAAAGGGGGTGAAGTGGACAAATTTCGTGAGTTATAGCTCACGAAATCGTAAAATTTGACTATACAGACTCATTTGCTGTCAGACGGAACCATCAAAGTTAGGTGAAAATCGTTGTATATAGCTCACGAGCTCATGAAATTCGAACAATGGGTTATGACCCCTGAAATCGCGCTAATGTCGAAATGGACCGAAACGGTCAGAAAACCATGGGGTATAACCTATGAAATCGCGACTTGGACGAATTATATATGAAAATCGCCCATCTCGATGAGATGGAGCCGAACAAACCGACCTAAGTTTGGTTTGCCGCCGTATGTTTTGCCAGATTCCTTACGGTTAGAGAGATATCTGCTATTTTGTCTATTTTTTGCTATTTTTAGTAATCTTTTAAGAGTCTGTTTTGATTAGGAAACGAATCCGATTAGATCTCAGATTTGACCGACGAACTTCCCTAATCATAATGAGTCTTTTTAGGAAGGAGAACTTGGCTTTGTTTACAGAACCAAGTATTCAGGCGAAGTTGATATTGTAGGCGAACTTCTGAATTTCTATGCTAGGGATAAATGTAATTTTATTTGCCAACTCTGACACACGGCCGAAATAGGAGAAAATGGTTAAAATTCATGGGTTACATCTCATAAAATCATTGGTTTTGAATTCGGCAAATATTTCTGGCGCCGGGTAAAAACGGATCGAAAGTGACATGTGTCAGAAATCATGGGTTATAGCTGAAGAAATCGTGAAATACGCACTCCGTCCAATTGTCTACATCGGGCCAAATAGGGGTGAAAATGGACAAATTTTGTGGGTTATAGCTCACGAAATCGTGAAATTTGACTCAGCCAAGTCATTTGCTGTCAGACAGAACAATCAAATTTGGGTGAAAATTGTTGCCTATAGCTCACGAGCTCGTGAAATTCGAACATCGGGTTATAACTATTAGACCCTAGAGGGGGGTGATTAGGGTCTTATGCTAATCTAATCCGATTTAAATGCCAATTAAAATAATTAACAAGTTATCCTAGCAAGTATGAAATACAACAAGAATATAAGCTAGGATAAGCAATATGAATAATGAGATATATCTTATATGATAGAAATATATGCAAGGATATATAAACAACACAAGGGAAAATAATCTAAACAAGATAGTGGATGAAATAAATGAGCAATGCACAATTGGCGATATAAGATAAATGCAAAAACAAATACGCCAAAGACAAACTCAAACAAGCAATATGATCACGGAGTTCGGACCTTCCGTCCTACGTCTCCGCTCCCTACTCCCGGGGAGAAATCCACTATCACAACCGGGTTTTCTACGTTTACCCGAATAACATTTACACCTCACACTCGGTTTTCTAGCTAACCAAAAACTTTACAATCGACACTCTTGCAATCACACTCTACACCCTCACAAGTGTTGGACCTAGTCGTGTCTCCCTCAAGTGCTCGGTTACAACCTCTCCCTAGGTTCGTCAACCGACGCCACTCCTCTTGGAACGATCCCCGACTCTCACCACACACTCCTCACTCGGTGTACAAGTGTATTACAAAGTGATCCTCACAATAAGCACAAATTAACAAATGATTGTTCTCTAATATAGATGAGAACACAAAGAAAGATCACACTCAATTGTTACAATCTCTCACCAACCCACAATATATTATGAATGCAAATACAATAAGCTCAAGTGGGTGTGTGTAACAATGAGATAAAATAAAATCTAACTCAAATAGCAAACTAGCAATAATAAGAATATGAAAATCAATAATGAAATTGCTAGAGAAAAGAGTTAGAAAGCTACTCTATGAACACAAAGAAGAGGATGAAGAAGATTGAGAATGAATCCCTCAAACTGCAGTGAAAACTTTCTCCTTTGTAAACAGAAACCCAAACTTAAACAAACAGTAAAAACCTTAAACCCTTGTTTAAAAACTTTGTTTAAAACTTTTCTTAGATCATTAAAAGGGATCAGCAATGGGGTATTTATACCCTCTAAAAAACTCAGCCAAAACCCTAAGCAAATGACAAAAAAGACCCCTAGAAAACAGCTCAGAAAAATAGCCGTTGGAAAGCCAACGGTCGAATCGGCGGTCGACCGAAAATTCTCACGGTCGACCGCGAGGCACAAAACAAGCTGAAATCAGGGTTTTAAAGCCGTCGGTCGACCGCGGCGGTCGACCGTGGGAAATTTTGAGCTCTCGGTCGACCGTGGTGGTCGACCGACAAACTCTCTGCTGCCCACTGACGAATGAACACAGGTGCGGTCGACCGGTACGGTCGACCGCATACTGATACATGAAAATCCTGGTTCTGAAAACTGCTTTTCTGATTTTAAAACATTGTTTAAAAATATCAAATAAATTCCAAAAAATGTAAAATTTTGAAGAATGATTGTAGACATGATAATAAACATGCTACAATGACTGGTTTCCAAAATGGACTTCCCAAATGAAAAATATCATCATTTTACAAAATAGTCTAAAACACGAAAATGTAAACATATGAATTTTGACATTTAGGCTAAACCATGTTTTGAAACTTTGCACAATGATTTTGTAGACTTAATAAAATATGTATATGATTGTTATTAAGTCCATAAACTGAGAAAACAATAATTTCACAAATACAATAGAAAATGAAATCATTTTGCTTTCACAAATACTCATATGTTTCATATCTAAGTAGTTAAACCAAATCATAATAATAAATATAAAATATGTAATTTCATATTTATAAACATGAAAAAACCCAAAACCAGACATGTATATATATAACTATATATATACATAGAAACCAAATACGTGTGTGTATATGATTTTGAGCTTAAGGTATTTAACACACATAATATAAAATCTAAACTAGATTACCAAAGCTTGATCTTGATCTTCATTGTAGCTCAACTTGGTACACATGCGGATGAAGCTTGAACTTGATCTTTAACTTGAATTGTACGTTGCTTCACTTCACAATTCATCCAACCTCCATTGGATATGATCGTTGAAGCTCTATTCCATCCATCCTCTAACTTCGTTGTTTGTCTATAAGAAATAAGAAAACACAAATACTAGACAAACAACATTAGTGATAAATTGTTTGTTAAACATCATCAAAATAAGAAGGCCAACAATAACCCCTGAAATTGCGCCAGGGTTGAAATGGACCGAAATGGTCAGAAACCATGGGGTATAACGTATGAAATCGCAAATTGGACGAATTATATATAAAAATCGCCCATCTCGACGAGACGGACTGACCAAACCGACCTAAGTTTGGTTTGTCGCCATTCGTTTTGCCAAATTCCTTACGGTTTGAGAGATATCTGCTATTTTATCTGTTTTTTACTATTTCTTGTAATATTTTTGTAGTCTATTTTGAATAGGAAACGAATCTAGTTTGATCTCAGATTTGACAGACAAACTTCCCTATTCTTAATGAGTCTTTTTAGGAAGGCATACTTAGTTTTGTTTGCAGAACCAAGTATTCAGGCGAAGTTGATCTTGTAGGCGAACTTCCGAATTTCTATGCTAGGGATAAAGGTAATTTTATTTGCCTACTCTGACCCACTATCGAAATAGGAGAAAATGGTAAAAATTCATGGGTTACAGCTCATGAAATCGTTGGTTTTGAATTCGGAAAAGATTTCTAGCGCCGGGTCAAAACGGATCGAAACTAACAAAATGTGTCAGAAATCACGGGTTATAGCTCAAGTGATACGAGTTGCCGTGCGAGCACTCTTGATCACGGAATTATCAAGAGTGGGTAAAGAAGAAAACGACTGAAGAACACAAGAGTGATATTTAGGGCGAAGGAAAATACCTTCTCTAGATTATGAGAATCAATTGCATTTACAAAATCTCTCTCTCACAATCTCTCTAGATCAAAGAACAACCTCCCTGATCTCTTTTCTGATTACAATCTCAGCTCTAAACCCTAGAAAAGTCGTGTTTCTATTTATACTAAACAGAAATCCCAACTGGAGCAGGAAACAGACCCAGGCCCGGAACCGCTACGCGGTCGACCGCAGTGCCCAAGGCGGTCGACCGGTCAGAACGTCGAAATCTAGAAAATCGATTACAGGGTTTTTCCGGTCGATCGCAGCGCCATCATCGGTCGACCGATCTCAGTCCTGAGACACAGTCGGGGTCTGTGCACTACGCGGTCGACCGCAGTGACACATACGGTCGACCGCAGTGACACATGCGGTCGACCAGACAGAGTCCAAACCGATTTTCTTGCAGTTTAACGAATCCTTCGACTTCGTTGCCTCCAATGACCTCGTCCACGACTCCTCTACTCTATTCTCAAGATACTATGAGAATCATCTACCCTCAAACTCCCATGAGGATTGCTAAGCTCCCGAAGAGAAGATACACCCGTATCATGGGTCCCCCCTTTAGGAACTTGAAGTCCCATTCAAGTTAGAACTTCAGCTGAGGGAACTCGTGAGCCCCTCCTTCTCTGTTGAACCACTTAGCCTTGCTAGGAACCTGACCTTGACGTCCAATGAGAAACGACTCCTTCGTCCCTCGCCTCGTCATGGTCGTCTTCCGTTCCAAAATGCAATCTTCTTTCAGTGGCTCCTCTCTATCAAACCACAAGTCTTCAACATGCGGTAAGATCATCTTGTCATCACCTTCATCATCCAATAATGAAGGCTCAAACAACTTTAGGTACTCGGCATTGATCACCGAATACATGCCTAAGTAAGGTGGCAAATCTAAATGAAAAGCGTTGTCGCCAATCTGATCGATAATCCGAAATGGACCATAACGAATAGGCTTCAACTTCTTCCCTTCTCCTTTGAGCCTCTCCTTACTCAATTTTAGCCATACCATATCGCCTTTACCAAAGTTACAAGGAACCCGATGTTGATCATGCTTCACCTTGTACTTAGCTTGCGATTTCTTCAATTGAGCTTCAACCGTGACATGAATATTTGCAATCTTCTCGAGAAATCGCTGAGCACGTTGTCTTTCACTCCCCTCCTTGCCGTCCACTGTGGCTTCACTTGAAAATACAAGATCGAACGGGCTCGGCGGTAAAAATCCATAACAAGTCTCGAACGGTGACTTTCCGGAAGATCCATGAATTGCTCGATTAAAAGCAAACTGCAAATATGGTAAACTCTCATCCCAGTCTTAGGATGCCTGGAATTATACCCCCGCAACATATGCACCATAGTCCGGTTGACTACCTCCGTTTGTCCGTCTGTTTGTGGATGAAAGGCCATGCTCTTCTTCAATTTAGTGTCCATCAAACTCCACAAAGAATCCCAAAAATGCCTGAGAAAACGGCTATCCCGATCTGAAATAATCGAGCTCGGCAACCCAAAGTGCTTCCACACATGCTCAAAGAACAATTGTGCTGCACCCGCTCCCGTCACGGTCTTCTTACAAGGAATCAATATCACCATCTTGCTGAACCGGTCCACCACAACGTACAAATAGTCATGCCCGCGCTTCGTAGTCGGCAACCCTCCTAGAAAATCCATAGAAATGCTCTCCCACGGCCTAGAAGGAACCGGTAATGGTAGGTACAATCCCCTCTTCCTGTTAGAAGGCTTCGAAATACAGCATAACTTACACCCTCCAACATACTTGGTCACATCATCAAGCATTCGTGGCCAAAACACATGTCGCCGTAGATTGAGAAGCGTTTTCTGAATGCCAAAATGCCCTTGCACACGCGAGGTATGTGCTTCCCGAATCCACTGCAACCTATCACCATCCTCCGGAATGCATAGTGATGTCCCACGATACAATAAGCCATCATCTCCAAGTGCATACTCCCCCTTTCGTCCAGCCTTCGCCTGCTCAAACACACTACCGAAGTCCTTACTGGATGCATACAACTGAACATACTCAAAAGGAACCAAGGGCTGAATACGCGTCGCCACCAACAAAGACCTTATCGGTGGGCGAGATAACATATCGGCTAACTTGTTCATCGCCCCCTTCTTGTACCTAATAATGATGTTGAAAGCCATCAAATAGGACATCCACTTCATGTGCCATGCCTGCTGTAGCTTCGTCTGGGCATGTAAGAACTCCAACGGCTTATGATCCGAATGCACGACCACCTCCTTTCCTAACAAGTACACCCTCCAATGCTTAATTGCTTGATATAGTGCATAAAACTCCTTGTCGTAGGTTGGGTAGTTCGCAATAGCACCCGAAAACTTCTCAGAATGATATTCCACCGGTTTCCCATCCTGAATCAACACCGCGCCCATCGCATAATTAGACGCGTCGGTCTCCACCTCAAAAGTCCGCTGCAAATTCGGCAACGCCAACACCGGTGCCTCCGAAATCTTCCTCTTTAGCAACTGAAAAGCCTCCTCATGCGTCCTCCCCCACTCAAACTGAACTTTAGCCTTTGTGAGGCCATGTAATGGTGCCGCATAAGTCAAAAAATGTCGAATGAACTTGCGCAAATACTGGCAAGCCCCCATGAAGATCCTCACCTCAGTCACTGTCTTCGGCGTCGGCCACTTCGTGATCACCTCCACCTTGCCTGGATCTATCCTCCGCTGGCCCTTCCCTACGATGAAGCCGAGATACACCAACTCGTCCTTCCCGAACTTGTACTTTTTCCCGTTGAGCTTTAGCTGTCCGTCCCGCAACACTTCAAATACCTTCTCAACATGAACAAGATGCTCCTCCCAAGTCCTGCTGTACACCAAGATATCATCAAGAAAAACTATCACAAAATCCTCTATAAAGGGTCGCAACAAATCATTCATAAGCCTCATAAAGGTAGCCGGAGCATTGCACAATCCAAACGGCATCACCAACCACTCAAACAGGCCTTGCTTGGTCTTGAACGCAGCCTTCCAAGTGTCTTCCTCCCGAATCCTCACCTGATGGTAACCAGACTTCAAATCCAGCTTCGTGAAAAACCTCGCTCCCCCCAACTGATCCATAAGATCATCGATCCGTGGTGATGGGTAGCGATTCTTGATGGTAATCTTGTTGAGCGCTCGGTAATCTACGCACATGCGCCAGCCTCCATCCTTTTTGGGTACCAACAACACTGGTGACCCGCAAGGCGAACAACTCGGCACAATCACTCCCATCTCTAAGAGCTCCTGAACTTGCTTCTTGATCTCCTCGGACTCCAGTACTGATGTGCGGTATAGGCTTATGTTAGGTAAGGAACTCTCCCCTGTCAACATAATCTCATGCTCTACACCTCGACGTGGTGGTAGTCCCGTGATCTCCGAAAACAAGTCCGCATACTTGGCCTTTAACCTTTCAAGATCTCCCTCCTGAAGCTTGCTCAAGGTGGACAAGCACATCCTACTCAGCTGCTCTTCATACGGCCGAATGAACAATAGAACGAACTTCCTACCCGCATTCACCAACCTCTTAGCCTGAGTCACTATCACCAAGCTCGTCTCCTGTGGAAGAGATGCAACAAAAAATGAATTGCTCGCCATCCTTGGTGAACGTATACTTTTGGGCTCGCCGATCATATACTGCGTATCTATCCCACAAATAAGGATTGCCCAAAATAACTTGGCAAACATCCAACGGAACCACATCGCATGTGACCTCGTCAATATACGACTCATGGAGTGCAAATCTGAATGAACACTGGTTCACCACACTCAATCCCGCCTCCTTCTAAATCCACCCTAATGGATAGGGCTTCGGATGCTTCACCGTCTTCAATCCCAGATTCTGTACTAAGGCCTCAGATATCAGATTTTTCTGACTTCCTGGATCTACAATAGCATCCACTAAACTGGTCTTGACCTGCAATTTCAGAACAAAGAGCTGCTCCCTCGGGTCGTCATCTTCTTTGGTGGCCTGCTTTCCCGCCATAAGGTTGAGACTGCTATTGGGTTCGGTCATCCCGGGAACCTCCTTCGGACCCTGTGCTATAACGTACGCCTTCTTCTCCTCCTTCTTCTTTAATCCTTTTGGCTTCAGATGAGGATACTTATCCCAGCAACGATCAGCTACATGCCCTGTCTGCTTGCAGTGATTGCATGTCAATCCTGCTTTCCCCGAGTCAACCTTCTTCTTCTCATCCTTAGACTGAGAGCCACCCGTCTTGCTCCCCGATGGTTTGGAATCCCCCTTTGTCTCGTTGCCCTTCTTCTGCCGGCCCTCAATGGCAATGGCCTTCACGCTCGCCTCTGCGATTGTCTCTACTGAAAACAGCTTCATCTCCTTCCGGATGTAATCATTCAGACCCGCCATGTACTTCATGAAGATGGGGTACTCGGACGTTGCGATGTTTAGGACCATCGCCTGTTGCTGGAACTCCATCGTGTACTCTTGAACGGTCTGATTAAATTTTTGGCGCAAGCCATACCACTTGTACCAACGCTCCTCAAGGAACCCCACTGGATAAAATTGCTTCCGAAGTAGCTCCTTGAACTTGTTCCACGATGCAGCTTTCTTCTCCTGTTTGCAATAGGATTTCCACCACGTCAACGCGTGACCGGAAAGCTTCAATGTCGCGAACACTATCCTCTCCTTGGACGAATATCCGTAGAGGGTGAAGTACATCTCCATACGTTCGATCCAATCATCAAGCTTCTCCACGTTGATACTCCCATCATAAACATGAATCTCAACCTTGAAGTCAATCTTCAGATTTTGGTAATTGTTCTTACCCCCTTGATGCCCAACAGTCTCGACAATCTCAGTCTCCCCCTCTGAATCAGATTCCTCGTGCTCTTCATCGGATTCGACGAGTTTCTTCTTACCCTTCGAAGAAGATTCCTTCTTTTTGTCACCTCCGTTGATTAGACCCACGAGTTGAGTAAGAGTCGTCCCGATCGTCTCAATCTGTCTCTCCATGGCATCAAGTCTCGCTGAATTATCTGTTTCAGACATCTTCTCCTTCCTTAATTTCTGGATCCCCTCTGAGGAATTAAGGATCTCGCCAAGCTTCTTGTACTGTGAGCGAGTAAGGACCATACACAGTTCCCCCCTTCACAAGATCTAGTGCTCTGATACTAACTTGATACGAGTTGCCGTGCGAGCACTCTTGATCGTGGAATTATCAAGAGTGGGTAAAGATAAAAACGACTGAAGAACACAAGAGTGATATTTAGGGCGAAGGAAAATACCTTCTCTAGATTATGAGAATCAATTGGATTTACAAAATCTCTCTCTCACAATCTCTCTAGATCAAAGAACAACCTCCCTGATCTCTTTTCTGATTACAATCTCAGCTCTAAACCCTAGAAAAGTCGTGTTTCTATTTATACTAAACAGAAATCCCAACTGGAGCAGGAAACAGACCCAGGCCCGGAACCGCTACGCGGTCGATCGCAGTGCCCAAGGCGGTCGACCGATCAGAACGTCGAAATCTGGAAAATCGATTACAGGGTTTTTTCGGTCGACCGCAGCGCCATCATCGGTCGACCGATCTCAGTCCCGAGACACAGTCGGGGTCTATGCACTACGCGGTCGACCGCAGTGACACATGCGGTCGACCGGACAGAGTCCAAACTGTTTTTCCTACAGTTTAACGAATCCTTCGACTTCGTTGCCTCCAATAACCTCGTCCACGACTCCTCTACTCTATTCTCAAGACACCATGAGAATCATCTACCCTCAAACTCCCATGAGGATCGCTAAGCTCCCAAAGAGAAGATACACCCACATCATCAAGAAATTGTGAAATACGTACTACGTGAAATTTTGTGGGTCATAGCTCACGAAATCGTGAAATTTGACTCTACAGACTCATTTGCTGTCGGATTGAACCATCAAATTTGGGTGAAAATCGCTACCTATAGCTCACGCGCTCTCGAAATTAGAACATGGGTTATAACCCCTGAAATCGCGCCAGGGTCAAAATGGACTAAAACGGTCAGAAAACCATGTGGTGTTGCCCATGAAATCACGAATTGGACGAATTATATATAAAAATCGCCTATCTTGATGAGATGGAGCCGACCAAACTGACCTAAGTTTGGTTTGCCACCGTATGTTTTGCCAGATTCCTTATGGTTTGAGAGATATTTGCTATTTTGTCCATTTTTACTATTTTTAGTAAT
>BQKN01029542.1:0-10625 GCA_022839385.1 Asparagus kiusianus
CCCCCTCAATCTCTCTTTCTCTCTCCCCCTCAATCTCTCTTTCTCTCCCCCCTTAATCTCTCCTTCTCTCTCCCTCTCTCTCGTCGGCCGATGCCGACGGCCAGCCGACCAACGACCACCGGCATCGGCCGACGAGAGAGAGGGAGAGAGAGGGAGAGAGTGAGGGGGGAGAGAAAGAGAGATTTCAACATTTTTGTAATTATAGTTTAATTTTACAATTAGAGTTTAATTTTGCCAAAACAAAAAAATTGTGCAAAAAACCCAAACCCTAATAAAAAATATTCATCTTGATGAAATTATAATATAAAAAATTAAATTTAATACGGTTTATGGTTAGGGTTAGGGTTAGGTGAGGGTTAGGGTTAGGGTTAGAGTTAGAATTAGGGTTAGGGTTAGGGTTTGGGTTAGGATTAGGGTTAGATGAGGGTGGGGTGATGGTGAGGATGAGGGCTAGGGTTAGGGTTAAGGTTTGGGTTAGGATTAGGGTTAGGCGAGGGTTAGGGTTAGGATTAGCGTTAGGTGAGGGTTAGGGTTAGGGTTAGGTGAAGGTGAGGGTGAGGGGTGGGGGCGAGGGTGATGGTGAGTTTGAGGGTTAAGGTTATGGTTAGGGTTAGTGGAGGGTTAAGGTGAAGGTGAGGCTTAGGGTTAGGGTTAGGTGAGGGTGAGGGTGAGGTTGAGGTTGAGGGTTAGGGTTAGGGTTAGGTGAGGGTGAGGGTTAGGGTAAGGGTTTGGGTTTGGGTTAGGATTAGGGTTAGGCGAGGGTTAGGGTTAGGATTAGAGTTAGGATTAGGGTTAGGTGAGGGTTAGGGTTAGGTGAGGGTGAGGGTGAGGAGTAGGGGTGGGGGTGGGGGTGAGGGTTAGGGTTAGGTGCGGGTTAGGGTTAGTGTTAGGTGAGGGTGTGGTTGAGGGTTAGGGTTAGGGTTAGGGTTAGGCTAGGATTAGGGTTAAGTGAGGGTTAGGGTTAGGGTTAAGGTTTGGTGAGGGTGAAGGGTGAGGGTGAGGGGTGAGGTTAAGGGTTAAGGGTTAAGGTTAGGGTTAGGGTTAGGTGAGGGTGAAGGTGAGGGTTAGGGTTTGGGATGAGGGTGAGGGGTGAGGTTGAGGGTTAAGGTTAGGGTTAGGGTTAGGGGAGGGTGAAGGTGAGGGTGAGGGTTAGGGTTAGGGTTAGGTGAGGGTGAGGGGTGAGGGGTGAGGGTGAGGGTGAGGTTGAGGGTTAAGGTTAGGGTTAGGGTTAGGGTTAGGGGAGGGTGAAGCTGAGGGTGAGAGTTAGGGTTATGGTTAGGATTAGGGTTAGGTGAGGGTTAGGGTTAGGGATCGGTGAGGGTGGGGGTGGGGGTGAGTATGAGGGTGAGTTTGAGGGTTAAGGTTTAGGTTAGGGTTTGGGTTAGGGGAGGGTGAAGGTGAGGGTGAGGGTTTGGGTTAGGTGAGGGTGAGGGTGGGGGTGATGGTGAGGTTGAGGTTGAAGGTTAGGGTTAGGGTTAGGGTTAGGTGAGGGTTGTTAGACCCTAGAGAGGGGGTGATTATGGTCTTATGCTAATCTAATGCAATTTTATGCCAATTAAAACTAATTAATAAGTTATCCTAGCAAGTATGAAATACAACAAGATAAATGAGCTAGGATAAGCAATATAAACAAATGAATATATCCTAGCAATAAGATATTACAAATATATCCTAGCAAGGATATATAAACTAACACAAGGCTAAAATAAACAATCTACACAAGTGATAGGGCAATATGATGAGCAATACACAAAGGCGATATAAGATATGAAAACAAGAATAATAACGCCAATGCAATCACAAACAAAACGATATGATCACGGAGTTCGGTCTAACCACTTAACCTACGTCTCCGCTCCTCACCTCGAGGAGATCTCCACTATCACAACCGGGTTTTCTTTGTTCACCCGAATAACATTTACACCACACAATACGGTTTTCTAGTTTACCGAAAACTCTACAATCAACACTCTTGCAATCCCACTCTACACCCTCTCAAGTGTTGGACCTAGCCGTGTCTCCCTCAAGCGCTCGGTTACAACCTCTCCCTAGGTTCGTCAACTGACGCCACTCCTCTTAGGACGATCCCCGACTCTCACCACACACTCCTCTCGGTGTACAAGTGTATACAAAGTGTATCCTCACAGATTAAGCACAACAAATGATTGTTCTCTAAACAAGGTGAGAACTCAATTAGGCACAACTCTAAATCACAAACCCCACAACCCAAAATATACTATGAATGTAAATACTATAAGCTCAATAGGTTGTGTGTGAACAAAAAGATAAAACAATATGAAATCTAGCTTATAAAATTAAGAACAAACTTATAAAATGCTAGAATTGAGTTTAAGGAAACTTCTCTATAGATGACAAGAGAGAGGGAGAAGAGTGATTGCTCAAATACCAAATGATGATCTCCACTTGCTCTTGTGAAATTGTCTTCACAAACCAAACTCTTAAACACTCTTTTAAACAAACACAAAACACCCTTAAACTTGTTTAAATAATTCTCTTAGTTGTTTTAGAAGCATGATGGCATGAGGTATTTATAGGCTCATGTAACAACCTCAAAAACCAAGAAAAAACAAGCAAAAGACAAAAACCATCAAATCTGGAAAACTAGCCGTTATAGGCTGAAAAACACTGTTAAGTCGACTTGGGGAGAGATTAAGTCGACTTGTATATAGCCGTTGGAACAGTCACAGTAGTTCTGGAATTTTGTGTATCTGGTTTTGTAAAATCAATTTAAAATAGTAAATCAACTCCAACAATTATGAACTTTTGAGGGATGTTTCTAAACAAGTAAATATACATTTTACAAAAATAATTTCTGAAATATCTCTTCTCATTTGTGAGAAATAAATATTTGAACACAGATTATTTATATTCTAAAAACTGCTGAAACACCCGATTTTCTAAAATCAATTTGACACAGTAAATAAACTCCAAAAATCATGAAATTTTTAGGGAAGCTTCTAAACATGTATATGAACACGTTATAAAAATAATTTCTTAAATATCACTTTTCATTTGAGAGAAATAATTTATTTTATAAACTGGTCAAAAATACATAACTGTGCAACACTTCATAAGTAGACTTATATAAGTCGACTTACTATAAGTCGACTTGCCTTGCTTTATAAGTCGACTTAGCAGAGGATAAAATGCACTTTCTAGAGGAGTTTATAAGTCGATTTGTCAGGGTTTATAAGTCGACTTATAAACATGCACAGACACTATTAATGCTGAAAATCTGATTTTTAAAGTGCCTTTAAAAATAACAAATAAATTCCAAAAATTATGAAACTTTGGGAAATGTTTATAAATATGTTAATGAACATATTACAAAAGGAATTTTTGGAATTTCACTTATCATTTGAGAAAACTTGTCATTTTACAAAAATGTCCAAAACATGAAAATCCAAAACCATGCATGTATATATATAACTATATATATACATAGAAACCAAATACGTGTGTGTATATGATATTAAGCTTAAGGTACTTAACACACATAATATAAAACCTAAACTAGATTACCCAAGCCGATCTTTGATCTTCAATAAGCTTGACTTGGTACACTATGCGGATGAAGCTTGAACTTGATCTTTAACTTTGAATTGTAAGGGCTTCAACCCGACATTCCGCCAACCTCCATTTGATATGATCGTAAATGCTCGATTCCATCCATCCTCCAACACGTTGTTCGCTTAGAATAAATACGAAAACACAAATACTAGACAAACAACATTAGAAGTAAATTGTTTGTTAAACATCATCAAAACAAGAAGGCCAACAATCTCCCCCTTTTTGATGATGACAAACAATTTACAAAAAGGATATATGCATGAAGGGAAATGAATTATAATACACATGCATATAAACAAGAAAGAATATACTCACAATATTTCTCCCCCTTTGACAACATCAAAAAAGGGGAAAACACCAAGAATGAAGAGAGCGAAGGCTCCCCCTATCAATAAGCATAGGTGAGTATATAGCTCCCCCTATCAATAAGCATAGGTGAGTATATGTATATATCCCCCTATCAAAATACCATATAGAATATAGACAATAAAAGATCATGGCAAATATGTGAGCAAGCATAAATAAAAAGATATGCTAAACACCACTCACATACAAACAAGATACAAGGATGACACATAATGATATGACATTATAAAGCTAGTGTCTCATTAATAAAAACATAAAGATCAAAAATAGATTTATGAAATCAAAAGAAAAGGAACATGAGAATCATGCAAAATATTTTCAAATGGAAATCAACCAAATGAAATCATAAATCAAGATTTGCGTCCCAAACCAAAGTTTGATCAATAAAGAAAAATTTTCTTTGTATAACTTGATCAAACCACTCATAGGATACATTATAAGGCACGAATAGATGATCCATGAGTACAAACATATAAATATCATCATATAAGTGAAATATAATGAATTCAAAGCAATACATCAAAACAAAATCTTTGACAAAAGAATTTTAAGAGAGGTAACAATATATCAAGCTCTTAAGCTTGTATCAACCCATATAATCATTCTAGCATCCGGTAAACATGATTTGGGAATAAACACCCAATAAACCCGGAGGGTTATATAAATACAAACCTCTCATCAAAACAAAACCAATAATCATGAAAACAAAATAATTTGACCAATAAAAGGAATTGTTTTCATAAAAGTTTAAAAATACATTTTTCAAAACAAGAAAAAAGAATTATAAAAACACTACAATTCTTGGTTTAAAATCAAATTTGTTTTGGTACCCAAGTATTCTTGGTACCAAAAGGTTTAGGGACATGACCCCTATCATTCAAGCTCAAAGCCCTAGGGTTATGAACCCATTTGGGCGTATTTAGTGCACGGGTCTGGTCATAGTAATAATTATGCAAATGACCCATTCGATTGCAATAAGTACAATGAAGAGGATGCATTTGATTATGTTGACCATGTGGATGTGCACGAGGAAAATTTGCAAACATGGATGGTCTTTTAAAATTATTTTGCAAATGTGAAACTCTCTTTAAATCAAAACAAAATTTGGCCAAATGACCAAATCGACCATAAAAATCACATTTAAACACATGAGCATGCTTATGATGAACATGATGAGTATGTGCATGTGTATGTGATGATGAAGCCTTATGAGATGCACAAGAAACATTAGTCTTGGAAGATTTATGTGCATCATAGCAAAACTTAGCTAAATGGCCTTTACGACCGCAAGTAGAACACTTATAAGTTTTGTTATACAAGTGTGCAATGTGTACGGGTTTAGAAGTTATAGTACGAGACTTTGCACCTAAGTCCATAAGTTTCTTATTATCTATAATGCATGTTTTAAGGGTTGAATCTAATGATGATATACGTTCTTTAACATGATTCAACTCATTGTTAGGCATACAAGCATTGAAAATAGAAGCAGATGAAACATTATCATTTCTAAATGAATTAAACTCATTTCTAATAGTTTCTACTTCTATCATGGCATCATTATTAGCATGAGTTAAACTAGCAATAGATAAAGACATGTTATTATTTTCCAAACTTAATAACTCACTGTTTTCTTTCAAACTAGCATTATCTTTAACAACAATATCAAGTTTAGAAGCTAGTGACTCATGATCGGATTTCAAATCTACATGCTTGCTTTTGAGATCAATAAAATTATTTTGCAATTTTGTATAGGCATGAGATAATCTTTCATATGCACAAGCGAGTTCTTAAATAGATAAATCATTATCAGAATCGGAATCGCTTACTACACAAGAGTTATCCTCTTGTGGCCGTGTGCATGATGCTCCACATGAACTTGAAGAAGAATACTCCAAAGCTTGTCGGATTTCCTCCAAGTCCCCTTGATGTGCTTCAATAAATTTCCAAAGTTTGTAAGCACTATCAAAATGAACAAATTTGTTAGAAAAGGATGAGTCAAAAGCATTAAGCAAAAATTCTAACAAAAGCTTGTTCATTGAAAACATTTTCTCATCATGATTGCTCCACTTGGATTTCTCCAATGTGGGCACAATATAAGCACAATTAATAACTTCCCATAAGTCAATATTTCTAGATTCAACAAATATTTTAAATTTAGAGCACCATTGAGCATAAGGGAAATTTCTAAATTTTGGAGCAACATTTGAATCATAGCCTAAACGAAACATATTCATATTCATGATATGTATATAAAAATATGCAAGCAAGACAAAAGTAATCATAACTAGATTAGCACAAATAAGATAACTTGGATCTTTAACTCAAGGTGGTTAGACCTTAAATCAAAGAGCACCAAGCTCTGATACCAATTGTTAGACCCTAGAGGGGGGTGATTAGGGTCTAACAAGGGTGAGGGTGGGGGTGAGGGTGGGGGTGAGGGTGAGGATGAGGGGTTATCGTAACTATTATATCGCTAATTACATAGAAACTGCACACACTGTACAGTTATATTTTCGAGCCGTAGAATTCCCCGTGCAATAAATACTATATATTATCTCTTTATTTACATGTTGGCGGATACGAGACCTTCTTGTTCGGTCCGACAACCTTTTTGTACGTGTATGTGACAGGGGGCTTATATATAAATATTTATTGGATCTGTCTTTTGACCTTCTTGTTTTAATGATGATTTAACAAATAATTTACATCTAATATTGTTTGTCTAGTGTTTGTATTTTGTTATTTATTGTAGACAAACCATAAGTTGGAGGATGAATGGAATAGAGCTTCAACGATCATATCCAATGGAGGTTGGCGGAATAGTGGAGTGAAACAATATACATTCAAATTAAAGATACAAGTTCAAGCTTCTTCCGCAAGTGTACCAAGTCAAGCTTATTGAAGATCAAGATCAAGGTTGGGTAATTTAGTTTAGGTTTATATATTATGTGTGTTGGTACTCTAAGCTCAATCATATACACACATACACGTATTTGGTTTTATATATATATATATATATATATATATATATATATATATATATATATATTGATTTTCAAGTTTAAATATGAAACAAATACATATTTATATATATACATGTTTGTTTTTATATGGTTAAGTTGTTTTGGTTTAGTTATGTAGATATGAAACAATATATATCTTCATATACACTTTTGTTTGTTTCATATTCTATTGTATTTAAAAAAATAATGTGTTTATGGATTAAAAAATTGTTCACACTATTTTCATACCTCGTATAATGTCTACAAATCCATTCTAAAGTGTTTCCAAGTTGTTTGAACTCGTTTTTGGAAAAATCAAGTTTTTTGTTCATGTACGTGCATGTGTCCGTGCATATTTTTACAAAACTGATGCGTTTTCACAATTGGGAAGTTAAATTTGAAAAACTTGTTTATTTACATGTTTATCTTCATATATAAAAATATTTACCTAAGTTTTACTAATTTTGGAGTTGTTTTGTTATTTTCAATTGAATTTACAAAACCGAGTTTTTAGTAGTTTTTTTAGAAACTATATATCTATATTCAAACATTTATTTCTCTAAACTGAGAAGTGATATTTTAGAAATTCTTTCTCTAACATGTTTATCTACATGTTTAAAACCGTATCTCAAAATTTTATGATTTTTTGAGTTGATTTACTATTTTTAATTTATTTTACAATGTCAGATACGTAAAATTCCAGCATCTGTCAAAATCTGGAAAAGTGCGGTTGACCGCCACGGTCGACCGTGCTACAGTGTGGTCAACTACCACGATCGATCGTCAGGTTTTACTTCTCGTAGACGACTACCATGGTCGACTGCCGAAGTTACCGTTGCACAGTAACGGTAATTTACTGATTTTTGTCTTTTAAATACAATGTTTTCCCTTATGCTCAATGGTGTTTTAGATTCAAAATATTTGTTCAATCTAAAAATATTAATTTATGGAAAGTCATTGATTGTGCTTATATTATGCCCACATTAGAGAAATCCAAGTTGAATAAAAATGATAAAAGATTATTGATTATGAACAAGCTCTTGTTGGAATTCTTACATAATGCTTTTGATTCATCTATGTCTAACAAGTTTGTTCATTTTGATAGTGCTTACACCTTATGGAAATTTATTGAAGCACATCAAGGGAACTTGGAGGCGATCCGACAAGGTTTATAGGATCCGGCTTTAAGTTCATATGGAGCATCATACATACGGCCACTAGGCGATAGCCCTAGTGAGGTTTGCGAGTTCGAAATCACTAATGATTTATCTAGTGATGAACTTGCTTGTGCTAGTGAAAAATTATTGCATGCCTATAACTAATTGCATAAAAATTTTATTGATTTGCAAAACAAGCATGAAGATTTAAAATTCGATCATGAGAAGTTAGCTTCCAAATTTGATATCATTTCTCAAGAAAGTATTGCTCTTAAAAAAACAATGATATGTTAAATTTGGAAAATAATAATTTAAAATTGAATATTGCTAACTTGACTCATGACAAAAATAATATCATGTTAGAAGTAAAGAACATAAAAAATGATACTGCTTCTTTTATAAATGACTATTTATGTTCTACTTCCAATAAAAATGCATATGTGCAAAATGATGAGTTGAATGTTGTTAAAAATCACATTTCATTTTTAGACTCAACTCTTAATACATGCATTGATAACCATAAGAAATTTATGGACAAGTGTGCTAAACTTAGTGTTACAAAATCACCTACACACTATGCACACTTGTGTAGCAAAATTTACAAATACTCAATTTACGGTTGTAAAGGCCACATTGCTAAATTTTGTTATGATGCACACAAATCTTCTAAGGTTAATGTTTCTTGTGCATCTCATAAGGCTACTTCATCACACACATATGTACATGCACACACTCATAAAGTTCATCATAAGCATGCTCATGTGTTTAAATGTGATATATGTGGCCGTTTTGCTCACTTGGCAAAATATTATTTTGATTTGAAAAAGAAATCTCATTTGTCAAATTTTTCTAGTAGACCACATATTTTTAAATGTGATGTGTGGTAGATTTGGCCATTTGGAAAAGTTTTGTTATGATTTGAAAAAATATTCAAACTTGCCAAATTTCTTAAGTAGACCATCTTTGTTTAATGATGGTTCTCATTTGCAAAATAATTTTAAAAGACAATTTTTATTTGCAAATGATTCCCGTGCACGAGCTAAAGGTGCACAAAAACAAATGGATCTCTTTTATTGCACAAATTGCAATCGGAAGGGTCATTTGAGTAATTTTTATTTTGACCGTGTTAGTGCACCACATGCGTCTAAACGGGTTTATAGCCCTAGGGCTTTGAGCTTAAATGATAGGGGTCATGTCACTAAATCTTTTGGTACCAAGAGTTCTTGGGTACCAAAACAATTTTAATTTTTAAACCAAGAATTTTAGTGTTTTTATTTTTCCTTTTCTTGGTTTTGAAAATTATGTCTTAAAAATCTTTTGGTTATGAAAACAATTTTTCCTTGATTAATTCTTTTGTTTTCATGATTATCAGTTTAAATTTTCTTGAGAGGTTTGCTTTTATATAACCCCCCATCCCCCGGATTTATTGGGTGTTTATTCCCAAATCTTGTTTACCGGGTGCTAAATTATTCATATGGGTTGAAATAAGCTCAAGAGCTTGATATTGTTGCCTCTCTTGCATTTTGTCAAAAATTGTGTTTTGATTTGTTGCTTTGAATTCATTATATTTCACTTATATGATGATATTTATGTGTTTGTGCTTATGGATCGTCTATTCGCGCTTTATAATGCATTATATGAGTGGTTTGATCAAGTTCTTAAAAGAAAGTTTTCTTTATTGATCAAACATCGTTTTTGGATTTAAATCTTGATTTATGATTTTATTTTAGTGATTTGTTTTTTCCTTCTTTTGATTTCATAGATCTATCTTTATACACTATGTTTTTACAGTTGTGTTAATGAGACACTATTTTTATTTTGATGCATCCACATGTGTTCTCATTATCTTAATGTATGTGAATAAATTTTTAGCATGCTCTTATCTATGCTTGCTCACATGTTTTGCCTTGATCTTTATTGCATATATTTTATATGGCATTTTGATAGGGGGAGCTAATCCCTACACTTGTTTTATACTCACCTATGCATATTGATAGGGGGAGCTTTCGGTCTCTTCATTTTTTTGTCCCCTTTTTGATGTTATCAAAGGGGATGAAATATTGTGAGTATACATTTTCTTGTTTATATGTATGTGAATTATAATTTATATATTCATCTTCTTTCATGCATATATCCTTTTTGTAAATTGTTTGTCATCATCAAAAAGGGGGAGATTGTTGGTCTTCTTGTTTTGATGATGATTTAACAAATAATTTATACCTAATATTATTTGTCTAGTGTTTGTATTTTGTTATTTATTATAGACAAACAATAAGTTGGAGGATGGATGGAATAGAGCTTCAACGATCATATCCAATAGAGGTTGGCGGAATAGTGGAGTGAAGCAATATACATTCAAGTTAAAGATACAAGTTCAAGCTTCTTCCGCAAGTGTAACAAGTCAAGCTTATTGAAGATCAAGATCAATGTTGGGTAATTTATAGGTTTATATATTATGTGTGTTGGTACTCTAAGCTCAATCATCCACACACATACACGTATTTGGTTA
>BQKN01029548.1:0-10545 GCA_022839385.1 Asparagus kiusianus
TGGTAGTGGCCCAAAGTCGCAACACCCACCTCAAGTCTGAATCCTACCATGAGGAAATCATAGAGGGGTATTGTCAGGGTCTCACTAGAAAAATAGAAGTGGTGATAGCCTGTAAGGCCGAGTACGACTACCTATTGGCACAACTTCTAGTTAAGATGAGGAACCCACCAGATCGCTTCCACTATCCTCGTATTGTAGCCAAGTGTTTGGATGAGTTGGTGGAGGTGGAAACACTCGGAGGGGGAGTCGGACGACGAAGCTCCTAAGGCTCTAGGTGGGAGGATCAATGAAGGAGGTGACTGCTCAAAAATAGAAGTGGTGATAGCCTGTAAGGCCGAGTACGACTACCTATTGGCACAACTTCTACTAACTGCTACCATCGGCTCCTTGCCTTTTATTGGGTGTAAAAAATTAACTTCCCGCTCGAGGGGTCATTTGTATTTATAAGAGCGGCTTATTACAAATTAATGGTTAATATTTTACAATAAAGGAGAAGGGAATAGCCCTATTTATTTAACGTAGGTTTGTTGGCAGTGATAGGACGCCTCCCTCAGTGCTCGCACCGATTTTGCTTCCCTTGGACGATACGATCAAAGTTACGGTTGGAGTTCGAATGCCCGAGCTTGATGAGTATTAAGGCCGAATATACCAAGAAGGCTACAATGCAAGAGTTTGCAGAGCCAATGAGCCAAAAGTCTCTAAATCTGAGAGTTCAGAATGAGACTTTAAAAATGCCAAGGGGGCTATCCCAAACAAGGTTCATCTAGCCATTTAAAGGGTCAAGTTCTAAAGAAGGCAAGACCAAGCCAGACCCTCAAAAGGTCCAAGTCATCAAGAAGACAAAAGACCTCTTCTCATGTAACCAAATGTGGCTATTTATAGAAAAGGAGAGCCATGGTCAATCCCTTGATTTGTGGGACATGGCCACGCCTGGGTAAGGAGCACCATGCTCTCCTCCCTTAATTTGTGGGATGTGACCACTGATGGAACAAGGAGTACCATACTCTCTCCCTTAAAACATTGGATATGACCACTAATGTGACCATTCCCATACCTCAAGTGGACGGCTGATAAGCTAGGCGAGATGGCGACCCTGCAGGCGGGCTGGCGACCTATGCGGGTGAGCTGGAGACCCTGCAGGTAGGCTGGCAACCCTACAGGTAGGTTGGAGACCCTGTAGGTGAGCTCGCGACCCTGCAGGCAAACCAAGGGTCTACAAGCGAGCTTGGCTTGAATCAGGCGAGCTTAGCCTTCAGGCGAGCTTCAAGCTGTCAGGCGAGGTTGTGTCAGCGAGCTTGCCTTTGGGCAAACCTGGATCATGTAGGCGAGCTTCAAGCTATGAGGTGAGCTCTACAGGTGAGGCTGTGTAGGCAAGTTTGCCTTATGCAGGCAAGCTTCAGAACATACCACGAAGAATAGGTCATAACTTTCAAACCGTAAGTCGAAATTTGATGAATTATATATAAAAATCACCTAGCTCGACAAGATAGAGCCGACCAAACCAACTCGTAGGGTTTGGTTTGCCTCCATTCGTTTTGTCAATTTCCTTCTGGTTTGAGAGATATCAGCATTTTTCTTTTTTTGCTATTTCGGGTGAGGTTTTAGCAGTCTTGTTTTGAACTTCTCTGATAGAGATTAAAGATAATTTTTATTGTTTACAGAACCCCCTCTAAAGTTTTCAGACCTAAATTAGGTCACATGGGGTCTGGAATACTTTGGATATGAAGACCTGTAAAAATGATCACCGTGCAGATGGAGCGAGGCACCTTCTAATCGAACTCGGCAAGATTTAATTACTCAGTCGCTGCTAACAATCGCTAATTAGGATTTTTAGCAAACCCTCCGCTATCAACGGACTTGATTTATCTTTACCAACTGCCGTTTGAGTTGGACTAGCCATGCTCTTGCCAGCATGGTAAGTTGTCGAGGATTTTCTCTTAGGCTCAATGCTAAAATTTTTCCTCTATCCTTAGCCACTTGAGGCGTTTGGATGTAGGGAGTAGTTTAACCTCATATACCAGTTAGAGAAAAGGAGCAGTTTTATCTCGTGTACCGGTTGGAGGAAAGGGATTAATTTAGCTTCGTGCACCATTTAGAGAAAAGGAGCAATTTTACCTCATGCATCGGTTACAGGAAAGAGAGCAGTTTAGCCTCATACACCGGTTGGAAGAAAGAAGTAGTTTTACCTCGTGCACTGGTTGGAGGAAAGAGAGCAATTTAGCCTCGTGCACCAGTTGAAGGAAAGGGAGCGAGTTAGCCTCATGTACTGATTGGAGGAAGGGGGCAGTATCACCTCGTGCACTGGTTGGAGGAAAGGAGCAATTTCACCTCGTGCACCGGTTGGAGGAAAGAAGCAATTTCACCTCGTGTACTAGTTGGAAGGTTGCTGGGTAATCCTTAAGAATATTCTTCATGAACTTCCTATCAAAGGTAAGGAACAGTTTAGCCTCGTATACCAGTTAGAGGTTGTTGGGTTATCCTTAACAATATTCTCCAGGAACTTTCCGTCAAATGTAGGGAATAATTTAGTCTCATACATCAGTTGGAGGTTTAGGAAATAGTTTATATTCGTATACCCATTGGAGTCGGCCAGGTTATCCTAAAGAATACTATGGGTAATATCCTCTAGGAACTTCCCGACGAAGGTAGGAAACAGTTTACACTCGTATACCCATTGGAGACGGTCAGGTTATCCTTAAAGATATTATGGGCAATATCCTTTAGGAATTTCCTGACAAAGGTAGGAAACAGTTTATACTCATATACCCGTTGGAGTCGGCCGGGCTATCCTTAAGAATATTATATGTAATATCCTCCAGGAACTTCCCCACAAATGTAGGAAACTGTTTATACTCATATACCCATTGGAGTATGTTGGGTTATCCTTAAGAATACTATGGGTAATATCCTTTAAGAACTTCCTGATAAAGGTAGGGAACAGTTTATACTCGTATACCTGTTGGAGTCAGCCAGGTTACCCTTAAGAATATTATGTGTAATATCCTTCGGGAACTTCTCGACAAATATAGGGAACAGTTTATACTCATATACCCATTGGAATCTGCCGGCTTATCCATAAGAATACTATGGGTAATGTCCTCCAGGAACTTTCCGTCAAAGGTACGGAACAATTTATACTCGTATACCCATTAGAGTCTGCTGGGTTATCCTTAAGAATATTATGGGTAATATCCTCCAGGAACTTCCCGATAAAGGTAGGGAACAGCTTATACTCGTATACTCGTTAGAGTCTGTCGGGTTATCCTTAAGAATACTATGGGTAATATCCTCCAGGAACTTCCCGACAAAGGTAGGAAACAGCTTATACTCGTATACCCGTTCGAGTCTACCGGGTTATCCTTAAGAATATTATGAGTAATATCCTCCAGGAACTTCCCGACAAAGGTAGGAAATAGTTAACACTCGTATACCCGTTGGAGTCTGTTAGGTTATCCTTAAGAATACTATGGATAATATCCTCTAGGAACTTCACAACAAAGGTAGGAAACAGTTTATACCCGTATACACGTTGGAATCTACAGGGTTATCCTTAAGAATACTATGGGTAATATAAAAGAACCCTAGAAAGGGTGAATAGGGTTTATGCTAATCTTATTAGATATTAATACCGATTAGAACTTACTAACAAATATATCCTAACAATATTGATATACAATAGATTAAGGCAAGGATATATGAACAAACAATAACTAAATAAGAGTGATAGTGCACAAAAACAATCACAGACACACAATATGTTCACGGAGTTCGGTCAACCACTTGACCTATGTCTCCCCTCCTCACCTCGAGGAGATCTCTACTATCACAATCGGGTTTTCTACGCTCACCCGAATAACGTTTACACCTCACAACTCGGTTTTCTAGTTCACAGAAAACTTTACAACTTACACACTTGCAATCACACTCTACAGCCTCTAAGTATTGGCCTAGTCTGTGTCACCTTCCTTAAGTATTCGGAATTACAACCTTTCACTAGGCTTTACTACCGACCGCACTCCTCTTGGAACTGACCTCGTCTCTTACCACACACTTCTCTCGGTGTACAAGTGTAATACAACGTGTAACTCATACTAAAGCTCAAAATACAAGATTTTATTTACTACAATAGATGAGAACACAATATAATCTCACTCTCACAATATCACAATTCCCCCAACCTAATATATGATGTATGAAATACTAAAAGCTCAAATAGAATGTGTGTGATAAAATGAGTATAAATAAAATCTAACTCAATTAGCAAACTAATAAGAATGTAAAAATCAGTATTTAATTGCTAGAGAAAGGAGAACATACTAGAGGATGAAGAAGATTGAGGATGAATTCCTCAGTTAAAAATGTAAGACTCCTCTTTGTAAACACAAACTCAAGAAACTTAAACAAACTTTAAAACTCTTTAAACTCTTTTTAAAAGCCTCTTAGATCATTTCAGAAGTGAAATAGTATGGGGTATATATAGGATGAAAAACCAAGGCACAAAACCCAAGGAAATCCAGCAAAAAAGACAAAATAACAAAAGCTAGAAAAATAGCTGTTGGAGCTTATCGGTCGACAGAGGCTCGAGTCAGTCGACTAATGAGCTGATCATTGTATGTAACCGACAGCTCATCGGTCAACTTATGAGCATGATCAGTCGACTGATAACCTCATCAGTCGATTGGTCAGTCGACCAGAATTAAAATAGAGACTTTTTATAATTGCATGCAGTTTCATCAGTCGACAGACCAGTCGGCTGATAACCATTTTTCAGCCTGTTTTGAATTTTGAAATTGAATTTTAAAGTTCTTTAAAAAATAGCAAATAAATTCTAAAAAATATAAAACTTTGGAAAAAGTTTATAAACATGAATATGAACATGTTGGGAAAGGAATTTTTCAAATTGGTCTTACCATTTGTGAAATCTCAAAAATATTCAAAGGTACTAAAAATACATGTTTTTAAACATGTTGATTTTGATATTTTAACTCAAATCAAGTTCTTAAAATTTGTGTAATATTTTTATGGATTTAATAAAAGATGTTAACAGCGTTTGTATAGTCCAAAACATATTTGAATATATTTTTCATAAAAACACTTATATTTGAGAAAATTCACAAATTAAATGTGTGTGTATATTTGAGCTTATAGAATTAGCACGCATTATATAAATATATACTAAGTATATCAAGAATGAATCTTCTAAAGTTTGAACTTGATTGATTGACTTGATTTGCATAGGCTTCAATATCAATGTTGCTCATTTTCTTGTGTATACTAAATAACACAAAACAAAATACTAAAACCAATATTAGTTATAAATTATTTGTAAAATCATCATCAAAACAAGAAGGTCAGCAACCTTCCCCTTTTTGATGATGATAAACAATTTACCAATATACATATAAAATCCATAAAGCTCAAAGTAAATATAAAATAAATACTATATACTCACATTTTTCTCCCCCTTTGGCAACATCAAAAATGGGGATATCATCAAGGATGAGAGGGAGAGAAGGCTCCCCCTACCTATAAGCACGATGAGTATAAAACAAACATAGGGAAGTGTAGGCGTGTAAAATTGCCTATAGGTCCCTTAGCTTAGCTCGGCATGATGATTCGACAAATCAACGGACGTTCGAGCGACGAAACGAACTAAAGAGGCTACGAAGCTAACGAACCGCACGTGAACAACGTCAATGGTTCGGGGAGTCAACGAGTCATCCAACAAAGAGGATTTGAACTCAAACACCGATTGGGTTTTACTGCCAAATCAGGAATCAAGTCAACAAATCAACAAAACAGCTGAACAACGGACAAAAAAACCGGAAACAACGGAAAACGACAAAACCAGCGCACCTGGGGGGACTCGGCCCGAACCGAACCACCCTAAGGTGGCTCGGCCAAGGCCGAGCCACCCAGAGGTGGCTAGGCGCTGTTTTGTGCCAAAGGCACAGTTTTGAGTGCCTATAAATAGGCCTGGCACTCGTTCATTTGAGAGGACTTTTGGTTGAACTTCTAAAGAGCCGAAACTCTGCCGGATTGTCATCTCAACTCGGAATTGTGAAGGCTTGAAGCTTGGACCCTCGGATTCAGTTTTCGGCGAGCACCCGCGACAAACAAGGCAGGAGTTCGAAGAAGCTAATCCTCAAATCTACATCGTTTTACTCCGGATCTAAGCTTGGTTATTAGATCCCGAGATTCAAGCGGTCGTTTCCTTGGCGAAACGATCCCTCCCGGCTATTATCTCCTTGGTGGGATAATACCCGTAATACGTTGTAGATCTGCTTGGGTCCAGATCTCACGGTGGTCAACGGTAATCAACCCCGGCGCAGGCAAAGAACCCCACAAAGCGAGCAACCGCAAAACAGGAGCTCGCGATCTGTTCAAAGGAAAGTTGTAATTTTTTGTTTCTTTCTTTATTTCGATCTCCATTGTAACCGGCTCTTATAAAAAGACCGGATATTTGTAAAACGCATAAAGTTATTTTCAAAGTTTGTAATGGAATCCTCAATGAAGAAGAACACGATTTTCTACGCGAACAATCTGGCGACCACAGTGGGAGCCAACAGCTTCGCTGCCGAAGCTGAAGCGTCGCAGCCGCGGATCTCGATCCCGGTCGTGGAGGAGGTCGAGTATGAATTCGACCAACAGAAGTACGAGGAATACGTCTCCTCGTCCGGATCTACCTCCTCCCCCAAGTCTAAGAAGTCCCAAAAGCTCTCCTCTAGGAGAAAGGTGCGTTGGTGCGATGAAGTTGAAGCCATCAACGACGACCTCACCCCAATCGACGCCGAAGCTGCGTTGAGTGAGGCTCTACCGACCTCAAAGAAGGTCAAATCCGCCATTGAAGGCGTGGTGACTCTCTCCAAGAGAGCCCGCCAGAGGCAGCGTCAACGCCTCGCGAAGCAATTCGCCAAGGCCATGGAGTCCGTTGACGGGGTCCGTTATCATGCGGATCTGAAGAACAAACGAGGCAAACAGCCTCAACAGCAAATGCAGGGTGGTTCCTCTAAACCGTCAACTATGGCGTGGGTTCGTGTCAAACGGAATCGCTCGACTTTGGAGGAGCGCATCCGCAAACGGCGCGCGTTGTCAGCGCAAGCACGGGCCAAAGCTGAAGAAGCCCGTCGGAAGTTGCAGAAGGAGGTGGTCAAAAAGCCGCCACCAAGTCGCAAGGTTTGGAGGCCAAAGTCTGAAGCGGTTCAGGCTAAGGAGCAAAACTCGCAGCCTCCGAAAGTTCGAACTCCGGCAAGTCAACCCAAACAGTCGATGATTGCCGCAACTATCCTGGGAGATCCCGCGGGACCATCCCAGAAGAAAAGATCAGTTTTGGAGCGCCTCGGTCCACTTCCGAAGGAACGAGGTAAAACTCCAATTCAAGAACGCTTGGGGCCAATGAAGAAACCCCAAACAATGCAACACGCTGGGGGTCGCCGCAACCCTCAACACTTGGAGCAAACCGCGGCACCCAAGCGCACAACTTTGTGCATAGAAGTGCAAGAGCCCGCTGAAGATTCACGCCCACAAAGGCGTGTTTCGAGGCGTGTGACTCTGGATGGTCCGAAGAAGACAATTATTCCTCAGAAGGAAACGTTGTCATCTGATGACGACAACGTTATACCTGAGAGGTCGTGCCAACACACGATAGCTTGCTCTAACCTTCAAACAGATGAGCTGTACTATCGTGCCGGGGGTACGAACAAATCCAGAAAGAGAAGCCCTCGAAGGTTCGGGACTCAGTGTCCTTGTTCAAATCTCATTCGGGCGGTACTGTCTGAATGCAACTGTGTTAAGGCAGTCCCCGAAAGAGTATCGGTGTTCGAAAGACTTAGCACCGGAGCGCCAAGGCCAAGGCATAGGCGTTTCCAACGAAGGAAAACAAGGGTCGAGGACGGTGAACATTCAAGGGTCACCGCCAACATGACCAGCACAGGAACAGCGGCTCAGGATAACCCCGAGGCGGTTCCAGAAATAACCCGACGTGTAACTCATCTTCAATCCGGAGCTATCATCCGTGCGACGTATGGTAGAGTCCGAACAAGAGTACCTTCGGGAGATGAAGAATCAGATGCCGGCTCAGCAGTTGCATCTGACAACACCGTGTCCAGCGAAGGACAGCCCCGCGAGTCGTTCATGATAAGCGCGGAGCAGGTGGCCAAGATGCTTGAAGATGCCATGGCCAAACAACAGGAGACCTTTCGGTTCGAAATGCAGATGGCTATGCAGAACATGAGAGAAATGCATGACCAACAGCTTCAAGCATTAAGGAACCAACAAGGGGAACCAAGTCAGCCCAACCAGAACAACCTGGAAGATGAGGGTACAAATGAAGCTCGCAACGTCAATAACCCTCCCATTAATCCAGGGGGTGGTAACGATAATGCTAGCGAAGACGCAGGTGAAAGCCTGAAAATTAAGAACCTCGAAAGCAAAATCAATACATTGATTTCTGCTCAAGAGACTAAAAAGACGGGCATTCCCTGTCCCTACCCAAGAGAGTGGGAATCTATCCCATATCCGGCGAAGTTCAGTCTAATTAACTTCACGCCGTTTAATGGGATGGGATCACCAACTCAGCATTTGATTTACTTCAAATCGCACTTGGGAGTCATCTCGGGTAATGAGCCTCTGATGGTGCGGTCATTCGTCGGCACTCTTCGCGGAGCTACCTTCGATTGGTATCGTCGCCTCAAGCCAGGAAGCATAAACAGCTGGGACGACATGGAGACCAAATTCCTTGCGAATTTCTTCGACGACGACACTGAAATCTCTATCGGGACATTGCTCGATGAGAAGCAGAAGGACGGAGAATTGGTCGAAGTCTTCGTCAAAAGGTTCCGGAATAAGGCGATGAATTGCCGGGACCCGATCAGCGAGGAGTTCATTCTTCAGACCTGCCACAACAACCTCTCGCTGGATGTTTTGGAAGCAATGGGCACAGCTCCATCCAAGACATGGAAGGACTTGAAGGTCCGAGGCGAGCAAACTGAGCGATTCCTCAGGAGGAAGAAGGCGGAGAGAGGCCAACCGGCTACAAATCCTCCGAAGCAGAACTTCAATCAGAAGGGAAAAGGTAAAGCTCAGGTTAATGCTGTTGATGCTAACCAAACCTTTCAATTGCAACCTCAGCAACAGCAGCAGCAGCAGCAACGAGCTCCACAGCAATCGCAGCCACATTGGCAGCAGCGGTCTCAGAAGCAAAAGTCTTCGGAGCCGAGGTTTCCCAAAGTCTACTCCTTCAAAGATGACGAAGTTCCCGGCATCTTCAAATATCTGTTGGAGAACAACAAGATCCAGCTGCCGGCGATTGTGGATCATGAAGGGGCCACTAAAGTGACGGACCCAAGGTACTGCGCGTATCACAGAGCGGTCCACCACCCTACGAAGTCCTGCTATCACCTCAAGGATAAGATCCAAGCATTGATCGACGTAGGGGTCATAACTCCGAAACCGGCCAAGAATGTGGGAGCAAATGCGGTGTCAATCAGCTTTGGATCAGTTCCTACAGCTTGGTTTGAGCCGAAGCGCGTTACCAAAGTCGGGATGAAGACGGTGAATGATGATCCGCATGGACAGCGCCAAAAGGGACTTGTGCCACACACAGCCCCGAACGGCGAAATCCTTTGGGTTCACCCCGACCTGATTGAAGATGAACAATAGGCCAGATCGTCATCCACGAAGAAATCTAAAGGGAAAGGAAAGTCTTGCTACGGAGTTTCCGCCATCCCAGGGAAAGACGACGAAGGAATCCCAACTTTCCCACTTTCTGAAGATGAACAAGAAGTCTTCACCACCAGAAGCGGGAACCAATACCACTTCAACTATCCGTCACATAATGAACAAGCAGCTAAGCTAGGGGTGATCCCAATTCCCAAACCGGCTGAAGATGTTCGACGACAGCCGGCAGATAAACAGAAAGACAAAGGATCCCAAGAGGTTCAGAACCCGAAGCAGTCTCGCTTCAGTCGTCCAATTGGAGGAGATAAACCAGGAAGTTCGAAAAATCCACGTGTCTTCGACATCATGGCTCAGCTGGCCAATATTCCAGCACGGATAACGCTGTACGAGCTGTTGCGGTTATCCAAGGAGACTAGAGAATCCTTACAAGAGGCCTTGGCCGATTCAGAGGCGTTCCTCACCAGGATCAAACCAGCACCTGAGGAGTTAGAATTGTTAGCCCAACAGTGTAACATGGCAGCTAAGAACCTTCCTTGCATCACCTTCACCAAAGAGGACATGCAGACGAAGAATTCGAACCATGATCGGCCCCTGTACTTCGTCGGGTACATTGGCTCCAGCGAAGTTAACCGAATCCAAGTGGATCCGGGTTCCGCTGTGAGTATTATGCCACTTCGACTGATGCACAGCCTTGGCATTCCAGTCAGCAAGTTGGCGTCTACAGGCACAGTCATATACGGATTCAACACCAGCGGGTCAAGACCTTTGGGTAAAATCCGGATAAAGTGCCAAATGGGCGATTTAAAGACGGAGGTCACGTGCTACGTGATTGATGCTGAGACATCCTATAACTTACTATTGGGTCGG
>BQKN01029571.1:0-16903 GCA_022839385.1 Asparagus kiusianus
TTCTAACCTTCGGGTTTTTTTGTTCAAAGATTATTATCTTGAACTTCAGTTTGCTATTATGGCTCCTTCATAGAAGATTCCTAAACCACCCCTGCCCCTTAATGATCAAAGTGACTGGTAGGGTGGTCCACCATTGTCACCAATGCCTTGTGTGGTGCTAGTCTGCTTGATCATCTCACTAGTATGAGACTAGTTCCACCATCCATTAGCACTATTGCTTCATCCAGTACTGTTACATCTAGCAGTGGTGATGTCGATCTTCAGACCACTCATGCTCTCTATGTCAAGGACTTGCAGTTGTAGGAATTTCGTGTCATGGATTATCTCACTCGCTGTGTTGGCTCCCGTCTCACTATCGAAATTAGTTTGCTTCCCTCTGCTCGGGCCATGTGGAATCGCCTCACTGAGCATTTCACTGAGTGTTCTAGTGCACGGGAGGCATATCTTCAGCAACATGTTGCTCTACAATGCAAAGGTAGTTTCTCTCTGTAGTCTTACTTTGGACAAATACAAGCTTTTTGGATAGAATTACGCTCCATGCTTCCTGGACGTGATTCCACATATGAAGATTGGCTAGCCTGATACAAGGCATGAGGTGCGTCAACTGTTTCAGTCCCTTCCTAAATATTCAACTATAGTTAATCAACTATTTTATCAGGCTCAATTTATGACTTTGGCCTCAGTTATGGGAGCTCTTATTGCTTATGAGACCCGACAGCAGATAACACGACTCAATTTGTCAACAGACACTCCTACCTCTTTACTCGATACTGCTCTGTCTGTACCTATCACCTCTCCTGTTATGAATCATACTTCTCAACATGATCCCTCTCCACAGGCTCAATTTAAGCTCTCTTGCAAATATTGTAAGAAGGAAGGACACCGCATTGAGACATGCTTCAAGCTTCATCCTGAGTTACGTTCCTCAGGAACTGGTCATGGGCGGCGACCCCCTCAGTCTCAACCCTCTCGTACACCAGGATTCCTGGCCAATACTATACCTTCTACCACTTCAGACTCTACTATTCAAGCTATTGAAGGTCTTTGCTATTAGCTTGATGCTTTTCAACATATCACCTCTATACAACTCTCTGGTATGCATTTTGTTGGTTCTTCAGCTAACCCTTCAGTCTCCGATATGAATGATCTTTGAATTTTTTTTACTTTGGTTGTTCCTTTCATATGACTTGTAATGCCTCACTTTTATCCTCTATCTTAACTTCATCTTCTCTTCCCCTATCTACGCAGCTGCTGAACAATTATTATCTATCACTTAGTATGGCTCTATTACCCCCACAAAATGATCCATCTGGTCGTCTAACACTTGGTCCTATCTATGTGGCTCCTTAGTTGTGCTTGAATTTAATTTCTATTAGCTCTTTATGTATGGCTGGTCTGCTTGTCTTATTTTCTTCTGATACTTATCTTATGTAGGATCCACAGACGGGCAAGATGGTTAGGGCGGGTCGTAGGAGGCACAAGCTATATTTTCTGGAATATCTTCACCTTCTAGAGTCCATACGTCCACGTTCTCTTGTTGCTTCTGTTAGTTTGTCAAAACCCTCTACCTCGCTTCCTGCCAATTTATGACGTAGACGACTTGGTCATGTGTCTAATAAAAGGCTGGAGAGTCTTATTTAGTCTGGAGTACTTGGTCCTGTATCATCTAGTTCTAGAATTGAGTCATGTATTGGTTATAAATTGACTAAATTTACTGCTTTACCATTTGAAATGAGTACATCTTGATAATCATATTTTATTACAATTTTATACCCTCGTTATCTATTTTTAATGAATAAATATACCACTAATAATTATTTTTATCTTTAATTGCAGGTTAATGAAGAATAAAGCCCAAAATTCCCATCTCTCAACAAAAGCTCATGAATTAAATGAAGAACACAAGCAAGAGCCAAAAATCCTAAGCCCAGAATCAAGCCGAGTAGCTTGTAGAAGCCGGAGAAAATAAAAAAATCAAATATGAAAACAAAATGTATTTAAGATGGTTGGCCGTAAAGAAACGACGATATCTCTTAATCCGGAAGGCGGAATTTAACATATAATATATGAAAATCACCTATCTCGACGAGACGAAGCCATCTGCTAAGGCAGATTTTTGATTGGATATTGATGCCAGTATCGATGCTGGCATCGATACCAGCATCGATGCCAGCATCGATGCTGGTATCGATACTGACGAATTAGTTACAGATAATGGCTGATTTTTTATGGTTTTGAATAAGGATTCAATCCAAGGGCTCGTATTCACTGATGTTTACTATAAATAAGGGTAGAGAGTGAGGGGTTAGTGGTGTAAAAATTTTTGTAACTCCATTTGGAGAGGAGGGCCACTCTTAATTGATAAGACCTTCTAAATTTGTAACTTTTGTTACAATTAACAAAATAATTTTTTTATCACTTTAAATATTTCTTCTCTTTGTTGGATGATGAAGATGGAGATGAAGAATTATTTGGAGGTTTGCATTTCTTTTATTTTTATCTTTTATTTCTTTTTAGTAATTTCTTTATTATTGCTTATTAGTTAGATTTACATTCATGCTTGTAGTGTAGATTTATTTTCTTATCTTTTTGTTTCCTTTTTGCACTTTAATTTGTAGAATAGATTTATTTTCTTGTTTATAGTTTAGATTTTTCTTTTCTTTTTATTTTTGTAATTAGTTCTTTTTCTTCTTGTTTTTTAAGATGTGAAATTAATTCTTGTAGGAATCTTAGAATTGTATGAAGCTAGTCTAATTTCCTTTATGTTATGCAAATTATTCTCTTACACTTAAAATAATCATGTTTAGGATAATCAACTAGAGAACTAATTGATAGAAGAAGGATTTGATAATCTATGTTTATCTTAAATTGTTTGATAGGTTATACTTATGAATTCTAGGATTACTATCTTGTTATTGTTCTTATCATGATTTTTATTTTGACTTAGATGATAATTTGATAGATTATACTTTCCTTAAATGGTTTGATAGTCTATACTCAATAAATCTAAATTAAAATATGACAAAAAGAGAATAGTTTGTAATAATATTTGAGATTAGCTAGTGGATTCAATTCTAGATTTCTCATATCTTTAATTGAACCCTTCATCTCTTGTTTTCTTGATTTTTCTCTTTCTTGCTTTTTATTTTATTCTTTGATTCTTTCTTCTCTCCTCTAAAATTTAATTTATTGTTACTTGCATATATTCACAGCAATCACTCTCACTCATCATAACTCTCCACCCTCACACTTATTCTTTAATCCTATTTTGTCACGCACACAACATAAGAACCAATTCTAATAATCTCTTAATATCACCTTCCTCATGGGATCGATAACTTTTTATACTATAACTAGACACGGTTGTGCACTTGTAATATTTTTGGTACATAATTATGCCGCATCACATCTGTATCCACTTCCTTATTTGATTTAGTACATTCTGATATTTGGGGGCCAACTTAACTACCTTCTTCATTTTGCTACTTATATTATATTAGTTTTATCGATGATTTCTCTCGTTTTACATGGGTTTACCTACTTAAGAATCACTCTGATGTACTTACTGCTTATCAAGCCTTCGTAGCTATGATCTTCACTCGATGGCAATCTCGTATTAAAGTTTTCCGTTCTGACTATGCCAAAGAGTACCTATTCACTACCATGCACTCTATCATGTCCTCTCATAGGACTATCTTTCAACAGTCATGTCCCTACACTCATGAGCAACATGGTATTGCTAAATGCAAACATCATCATATCCTCTATACCGCTCAATCCATGCTCATTTCTTAGTATGTTCCTCATTGTTTCTAGGCCGAGGCTATTCTCAATGTTACTCATGCTATTAATATCACTCCATCTAGCTCTCCTTTCAGTGCTACTCCTCATAGTCGTGTTTATACCCATCCTTCCCATTATGATTTGGTCTGCGTCTTTGGTTGTCGTTATTTAATTCTTCTGCCATCTCACAAACATGATAAATTCTCTCATAGAGCTGTTTCTTGTGTCAATTTAGGAATTAGTTTGGAACATCGAGGTTATCATTTTTATGATCCCGCAAATCGTCGAGTTCATATATCTCGTCACGTTCAGTTCGAAGAGGATTCTCCATATTATTCTGCTTCTGATGACTTCAATTTCCTCCACTCTACTAATCATACTTCCTCGTCAGCTACATCACCTACTTCTTCACCTCAGTTTTCCTTTCGAGATCTCCCTGACATCTCTCCATCTTCTTCTGTTAACTCTTTCTCATCCGAGCCTTCTCTTACACTATCTGATCCCTATCCCGTGGACACGACACTCACTCCAAGAAATACTGTTGATCTCTACGCACCTGCGCCAACATCTCCCCACTTGAGATTCCTCTTGCTCTTCGTCGAGGCAAATGTCCACATATTATGCCTGCCCGGTATACTTCGGTTACTTCCTATTCACCTATCTTTCATAACTTTCTTGCTGCCATTCATACTACCGTTGAGCCAAAGTCCTTTCAAGAGGCAGTTCAATTTTTAGAGTGGCGACAGGCTTTGGCTGAGAAATTTTAGGCCTTTAAGCAAACACATACCTAGGATGTTATTCCCTATCCCCCCTGGGATCTCTCTTGTTGGCAGTAAATGAGTTTATAAGGTCAAGTATCGTCCTGATGGCACCATTGAACGTCGGAAAACTCATTTAGTGGCTCGAGGTTTTACTTAGCAACAATGTATTGATTATGAGGAGACATTTGTGCCTGTTGCTTAGATGTCCACCGTTCGTACTCTACTTGCGGTTGCTGATGCTCATCGTTGGCCCTTATACTAGATGGATGTCAAGAATGCTTTTCTCCATGGCTCTTTATCTAAGACAGTATATATGCAACAACCTCTAAGGTCCAGTATTCCTCCGGGACACATATGTCTCCTTCATCATACTGTTTATGGTCTCAAGCAGGCACCTCATGCTTGGTTTGAGTGTTTTTACGATGTTGTGCTCAAGACGAGCTTTATGGAGAGTCATCAAGATGCTTCTCTATTTGTTCGCACTACATCGAGTGGCAGAGTTTTATTACTCTTTTATGTAGATGATATGATCATTATAGGTGATGATGCTGGTGGTATACAGTTCGCAAAATCTCAATTACAACAACAATTTCACATGAAGGATCTTGGATCTCTTTTCTATTTTCTTGGTCTAGAAATTTCTCAGGGCTCACGGGGTGTACTACTATCTTAAAAGAAGTATCTCTCAGATATTTTAGATTGCCCTGAGCTAACTTATAATGCAACTGTCGATACTCTACTTCAACAGAATGTCAAACTTTACTCTATTGATGATGAGCCTCTATCTGATCCAACCCGATACCGACATCTTAATGGCCAGTTGGTCTATCTGTGTATCTCTCAACCAGATATCTCTTATGCTGTTAGCATTATCAGTCAATTTGTTAGTGCCCCACGTTCTGCACACTATGCTGCCTTATTGTGGATTTTTCGGTATCTTCGGGGTACTAGCACTCACTCTCCTCTATTTCCTGCTACATCCAAGTTAGAGATTTGTGCATATTCTGATGCTGATTGTGTTAGCCTTATTAGGTCTCATGTTTATGAGCCTACTCCCTAATCTTGTTTTGATGATTATAAATAATTCCTCATAATATATATCGAGTGTTTGCATTTATAAACAATTCCTAACAATGTGTGTCGAGTGTTTGTATTTGTTTTGTTAGGTAATCTACACAAACATTAGTCGGGGGTTGGATGGAATTACGCCATAACAATCATATTAAATGGAGGTTGGTGAAAATAGTCGGTATGAAGCCATTTGCACTTCAAGTCATATTCAAGATCAAACTTCATCCGCATCCAAGACAAAGTTATTGAATATCAATCAAGCGTGGGTAAATTAGTTTAGGGTTTATACTATGTGTGTAGATACTTTAAGCTCAATCATATACACACATACATGTTTTGGTTTTATAGTTTTTAAGTTTATATAAATATAAAATAATATACTTATTTATATACATACATACATGTTTCATATTTATCATTTTTTATTTTGGTAAATAATGTGTTTAGCCACAAAAACATGAAAACTTGACAACACGTATATAAATATATTTTCATATTTTGAACGGTTTACAAAATAAATGATATCTCATAAATGGGAAATGCAATTTGAGAAATTCCTTTTCTAACATGTTCTATTACATGTTTACAAACGTTTTACAAATTTTATCGTTTTTTGAGTTGATTTACTATGCTGAATTGATTTTACAAAATTGGGTATTTTAGCAGTTTTTAGAATCTAAAATATCTATGTTCAAATATTTATTTATCACAAATGGAAAGTAATATTTCAGAAATTCTTTCTCTAAAATGTTTATCTACATGTTTAGAAACAAACCTCAAAACTTCATAACTTTTGGAGTTGATTTGCTATTTTTAATTAATTTTATAAAGTCAGCTACGCAAAAATTCCAGAATCTGTCAAAACTGTCAACGACCAATTTCATCAGTCGACAGATGATATGTTTTCAGCCTATAACGGCTTGGTTTTGTTTTTATAAGTTTTGGGGGTTTTTGGATGGCTTAAAGAGGCTATAAAGAGCCCTCAACTTTTATTGCTTCATATGGATGTTTAAGAAAGTTTCAAAACAGGTTTACAAGTGTTTAAGTTTGGTGTTAAGTTTGTTTTCAAGAGGGTTTATGTGAAGAAGGTATCACAAGAGGAGATCATTTTCATTTGGGATTTCAATCTTTCAATCTCTCCCTATTGTTCATTTGAGAAATTTTTCTAAACTTAATTTCTAGCTTCATTTATGTTTATTGTTGATTATTATTTCTATAAGCTAGATTTTCATATTAAGTTTAGTTTTGATTATTTCTCTTTGTTTACACACACAATCATTGAGATTATAGTATTTTCATACATTGTATAATTTAGATTGTGGCGAGTGTGACTTAGAGAGTGAGCCTATATTGTGTTCTCATCTATTATAGAGAGCAAAGAGAAATAACCAGTAAGTACGTCAGAGGAGTGTGTGGTGAGGATGTGGTCGATACCAAGAGGAGTGGCATCAGTAGTAAAGCCTAGGGAGAGATAGTAAAGTTCGGCACTTGAGGGAGGCGACACGTGAGGACCAACACTTGAGGTTATAGGTTGTGTAATTACATTATGAGTGATTGTGAACATTGATCGTGAAAGGCCCTAGAGGGGGTGAATAAGATTTATGAACAAATAATATGCAACTTAAAAGATATTCTAACAAACCACACACAAATATGAAATGTAATGATAATAAAAGATAGTAGGAATAGAGATAGTTAGTCAATTGATGACACGCGATATGTTCACGAGGTTCGGTCCGCTGACCTACATTCATGTTCCCTACTCTCAATGAGAAATCCACTACACATCCGGTTTGTAAGTCAGAACTTCTTCTACACAACGATCTCCATCGAGATCTCACAACCACACAGTAGATCTCCACGAGATCAAGCTCACAACAGTAGAAAACCAAAGAAAATCTCTCTCTCTTTACAGTAGCCCTATGGCAAGAGAGGATATTGCAATTGAAACTTGGGATGTGGGTTTTGAAATAGTGAAAGCAAATGAAAGTTGAAGCTCTTTGAAAACAATAAACTCAAACATAAGAGATTTGCAATAAAAGCTTGGATGTTGAAGTAGTTGGGGTGGTTGAGTATTTATAGGAAGAGAAGACAACAACCAAAACCCTAAAGAATCAGTAGAAATCCCATAAAAACCGAGAAACAGATTCTGTAAAAAACTAGTCGTTAGACTGCTTATCAGTCGACTGATGGGAAGCATCAGTCGACTGATGATGGGAAGCATCAGTTGACTGATGAGCTGAATGTTGTATTCAAATACTAGCCTATCAGTCAACTGACGATCACTTTCAGTCAACTAACAACTCGTCAGTCGACTGGTCAGTCGACCAAAATAGAACAGAAACTTTTTGATAATTATACATAGTTTCATCAGTCGACTGGTCAGTCGACTGATAACAGGTTATTAGCCTGAATCGATTTTAAAAATGAGTTTTAAGGCTCTGTTAAAAATAGTAAATAAACTCCAAAAAATGTAAAACTTTGAGAATAGTTTATAAACATTTTGATAAACTTGTTTGAAAAATTTTTTTACAAAAAGGTCCTCGTATGTGTGAAAATCATCATTTTAGCAAAAGTACCAAAATACGAGTTTTGAAAGTGTGCAAGTGTGATATCCCATGAGCTTCAAATATAATCAACAAACTACTTGCCTAAATTAAATACTAGAGAGAAAAATAAAATAGTAAATATCCCTCACATAGAAATACATGACTTGAGTCTTGATATTTGCTCTTGAGTAGATGAAACTTCTTATGCATATGGTGCTCTTGAAAGCATTGCTTCATCACTTTGCCTCCACCTCCTTAGATATTGTCGTTATAGCTCATTTTCTATCCAATTCTCCATATAAGGTGCTAATGAAATGTGATCTTTAATATAGCTCAATAAATAATTAGCACCAATAATGGTGTTTGTAAATCATCATTAAAACAAAGGATCTAACAATCTCCCTATTTTTTATGATGATAAACAACCATTATGTAAGAGAAAGTAAAAATAGATTATTTAGCTTATAGATAGTTGCTCCCCCTATCTATAAGGCCCCCCCCTTACTATGTGCACAAATAAGGAGATTTCTCTCCTCATTTGTCACCATTAAAAATGGGGTAAAATAAAGACAATATGCATGCTAAAAAACCCACACAAATGCACCTCAAGTGTTGGCCTACCCGTGTCTCCCTCAAGTGTTAGGAATTATGACCTACCTCTAGGCATTACCACCTACCCTACTTCTCTTGGGACAACCCCGATCTCTCACCTCTACACTCCTCTTGGTACCTGTGTGTGCTTAAGCATGGCTTGACATTTTAGGATCAAGAAAAAATATGACAATGGTAGAGCAAAGAAAAAACAAAATAGACAAAAAGATATTTAAAAACTATTTTCAATTAGAAAATTTGAGAGGCGAGCATATCAAGCTCTAGGAGCTTGCTTTAACCCATATAAAACTTTTTTGATCCCGATATACATGATTTGGAAAAGATGAATCAATAAAGCCAGGGGGTTGCTCAACATAAACCTTTTCGTCAATAAAACCATTTAGGAAAGCACTTTTAACATCTATTTGAATTAATTTAAAATTTTTAAAACTTGCAAAGGCCAAAAACATTCTAATAGATTCCAATCTTGCAACCGGTGCAAAAGTTTCATCATAGTCTATGCCCTCCTCTTGATTGTATCTTTGGACAACTAAACGAGCTTTATTTCTAGTTACTATAACAAACTCATCAAGCTTATTTCTAAAAACCCATTTAGTTCCAATAATAGAAATATTATTTGGTCAAAGAACTAATTTCCAAACATTGTTTCTTTGAAAGTTATTCAATTCTTCATGCATAGCTAAAACCCAAAACTCATCTTTTAAGGCATCATCAATACGTTTAGGTTCTATTTAGGATAAAAAGGCTACATTACCACATTCGCTCACTGCTTTTGAGCGAGTCAAAACGCCTTTGGATGGACTCCCTATAATTTGGTCTTTAGGGTGATCCGGTGCAAACTTCCAAGCCTTGGGGAGTTCTTCTTAAGTTTGTTCATTTATGTTCTTCCCATCAATTGGTGCGTTCGTTGAGGATTTATTATTTAGTTGCAAGAGCTCAATTCCTTCCTCAATCTCATCATCATCCCTTGGCAAATTTTCTTACAAACCAATATTAGATTTATCAAAAGTAACGTTTATAGACTCTTCAACAATGAGTGTTCGCTTGTTGAAAACTATATAAGCCTTGCTTCTAGGAGCATATCCCAAAAATATCCCAACATTAATTTTTAAATTAAATTTATCATGATGGTCTTTAGTATTTAAGATAAAGCATTTACAACCAAAGATACGAAAATATCCAATATGTGGAGTTTTACCAAAAAAGAGTGTGACGCCCCTGGGTTCACACACGGCTGCAGTCCGAGGTGAAACCGTGGATGTCAAACCTGCCATGCACCACACCGTGCAGTAACACGTTTCACCATCACAATCACTATCTCTCTAGTGGAGTCAACATCAGGTGTAGGTACAAAGCAAGTGAAAAGTGAATCAACAATACTGGATGAAATGATAGAACACAATACATCTCATCAACGAAATAAACTGTAGTACTTAGTCAAAGTCTGAAATAAAATAAACTGGAGTTCTTACAAGTCTCAAAATACAGCAAGTCTGAGTAAAGGAAATTAAGGCAACACAGCCTTTACAACTCTAGAATAAACTCTCAAATGTTTGACAACACTACAGTGGAGCCCACAGAAAATAATACATAGATAAAATAAAGCTGAACACTAAAGTAGTCCGCTATCAACCTACGGCTCTCCGTGCTCCTGGCTCGTGACCTGAAAAGGGGGAGGGACAACGAGTGTCAAAGCGCTAGCGAGCAACATCACAACCAACCCCAAGGGATAGGGCTCGTTGTATATGAAAATACAATAATATATGATAGCATTAATTCATCATACAAACAGATATGGGTCTTAGTACTTAGGGAAATACAACACGAGCATAGGTACGTCGAGCGAAATAATCCAAACAAGGAAACCCTCATGTATATACCTTGTATCTCAAATTGTAGATCCTTAAACACCAAGCCCGAAGTTTAATACATGAACAATAAAGAAAAGATAACAATCCCATTTCTAATAGTAAACACATCTATGTCAAAATCTCGTAGTCGAAATAAGTGTTATGCACAGTTCATGCCACTTTCATGGCCAACTACATAAAAATGTCATACTCAAATACCCAAAAGTATATGGTGCTCAAGGTTTAGCAAAAATTGCTCAACACGGGGTCTTTAGTCGCTTATAGTCTAACACGAGGACTTTCGTCACTTATAGTCCAACACGAGGACTTTAGTCGCTTATAGTCCAACACGAGGACTTTAGTCGCTTAGAGTCCAACACGAGGACTTTAGTCGCTTATAGTCCAACACGAGGACTTTAGTCGCTTAGAGTCCAACACGAGGACTTTATATGAACCATGGAGTTACCACTGTAGGCGTATAAAATTGCCTATAGGTCCCACAATACAGCTCGACGACGCCCATTCAACAAGCGGACCATCGAGCGACGTATCCAAACACGACCGTTATCCCGCTAACGCCGAAGCCAAACCATACGCAACGGAGCAGGTTAACGAGGCGACGAAGCCAACAAATCGCACCCAAGCATTGGAATGCATCCACTCGCACGCGGAATCAAACCAACGTTTCGGGGAATCACCGAGTCATCTAAACAAGAGCGAACTCGGTGATATAAAGATCGAATCAAGATTGGTTTCGGACTCGAACTCAGAAGTGGGTTTACTGCCAAATCAGGAATCGGATCAAAACGAATCGAATCCGAACAAGTCAACCACACAACCGAATCGAAGCCCAAATCAACAACGAATCGGAACCCGAACACCGGAAAACCCGAACGACGGACAAAACGAACACACCCGGGGGGACTCGGCCCGAACCAAGCCAACCCGGGGTAGCTCGGCCCAAGCCGAGCCACCCCAGGGTGGCTCGGTGGCCGAGCCACCCCAAGGTGGCCGGCACCCCCCCTCTCCCCCGTGTGTGATGTGTACACGTGCATACGCACAGTGAAGAGAGGCTATAAATAGAGGAGGGGTTCTTCATTTTCAGAGGTTGGATTTTGGAGGGTCGAAGCTCTGCCAGATTGGAATCTGAGATCTAAAAAAGATTGGAGCTTTAGAAGATTGAAGACTTGGACTTTGAGATCCGGTGCTCGGCGATCATCCACGCCAAACAAGGCAAGAGTTCGAGAGGGACCGGATCTGAGATCTACACGATTTTCCTCCGGATCTAAGCTTGGTTCTTAGATCCCGAGAAGAGTCTCGAATTCGCTTGGTCGATTTCGACACTTGGGCTACTATTTCCTTGGTGAATTAGTACCCCACCCGGCTATTATCTCCTTCGTGAGATAATACCCGTCATATCTTGTAGATCCGACCGGATCGAGATCACGCGGTGGTCCACGGCAAACAACCCCGGCGCAGGCAAAGAACCCACACAAAGCGAGTGACCGCAAAACAGGAGCTCGCGATTCGTTCGACAAATAAGGAAATAAAGTTGTAATCTTTCTTTTATTTTCTTTGATTTTCGTTGTAACCGGATCTTATAAAAAGACCGGATCTTTGTAATCGATAAACAATTACCAAGTGTGTACAATGGAATCAGTAATGAAGAAAGCAATGAATTTTCCCACGAACAATCTGGCGACCACAGTGGGAGCCACCGATCTCGCCGACGAGATCGTTGCGTCACAGCCGCGGATCCCGATCCCGGTCATGAAGGAGGTCGAATACGAGTTCGACCAACAGAAGTTCGAGGCGTACCTATCGTCCTCGTCCGAATCTACCTCCTCCCGTAAGTCCAAGTCTCCAAAGTTCTCCTCCAAAAGGAAACTTCGTTGGTACGAAGAAGTTGAAGCTGCCAACGAAGATCTCGTCCCGCTGGATGCCGAAGCTGCATCGGGTGAGATCTCTCCTTCCAACCAGGTCAGATCCGCTCTGGCCGAATCTTTCGTTGCCAAGGGCGTAGCGACTCTCTCAAAGAGAGCCCGTCAAAGGCAACGTCAACGCCTCGCGAAACAGTTCGCAAAGGCGATGGAATCTGTAGACGGGATCCGTTACAACACGGATCTGAAGAGCAAAAGAGGCAAACAGCCTCAACAACAAACGAATGGCAACTCCTCCAAGCCGCCAACGAACGAATGGATCCGCGTCAAAGGGAACCGTTCAACTCTGGAGGAACGCATTCGGAAGCGCCGCGCACTTTCAGCGCAAGCACGGGCTCAAGTCCAAGTAGCCCGTAGAAGGTTGCAGAAGGAGATGGCCAAGAAGCCGCCACCAACCCGCCAAATATGGAAGCCAAAGTCTGAAACCGCAACTCAGGCTAAGGAACAATCAATGCAACCTTCAAAACAAGTTCAGCCTCCCGAACCATCCCGAAGAAGGAGGTCAGTCTTGGAGCGCCTCGGTCCAATTCCCGATGAGCGCAGCAAAATCCATGAACGCTTGGACCCGATGAAGAGGCTCCGAACTAATCAGCATGCTGGGGGTTGTTGTCACTTTCAGCATGACAAGGAGTTCACGGCGTCCGAGCGCACTAACTTGCGCGTTGAAGTTTGGGAGCCCGTTGAGAATTCACGCCCACAAAGGCGCGTTTCGAGGCGAGTGACTCTCGAAAGTCCAAATAAGGTAATTCATCCTCAGAAGGAAACGTTATCATCCGATGATGATAACGTTATACCTGAGAAATCGTGCCAACACACGATAAGTTACTCCGATCAAATTGACGAGTTGTACTATCATGCTGGGGGTACGAGCAAAACAAGAAAGAGAAGCCCTCGTAGGCTCGAGACTCAATGCCCCTGTTCCAAACTCATTCGGGCGGTATTGTCTCAGTGTAATTGCACTAAGACGGTCCCCGAAAGAGTTTCGGTGTTTAAAAGGCTCAGCACTGAGACGCCAAAGCCAAGGCTTACACGTTCCCGACGAAGGAGAGCGGTGGTTGAAGATGGAGAATTTCCAAGGGTCACCGCTAACGTGACCAGCAAAAAGACATCGACACGGGACGATTTCGAGTCAATTTTGAAAGCGTCGCGGCGTCTAACCCGTCTGCAGTCCGGAGCCATCGCACGAGGAACTTATGGTAGGGTTCGGATAAGCTCACCTTCAGAAGATGAGGAATCAGATGCATGCTCTGCGGTTGCATCTGATAACACCGTATCCAGCGAAGGAGAACCCCGCGAGTCATTCATGATAAGCGCGGAACAAGTGGCCAAGATGCTCGAAGAAGCCATGGCCAAACAACAGGAGACCTTCAGGCTCGAGATGCAGATGGCCATGCAGACCATGAAGGAGATGCATGAGCAGCAAATCCAGGCACTGAGGAACCATCAAGGCGAACCAAGCCACCGTAATCAGGTTGTTCAAGAAGTTGAGCATACGGATACGGATGAAACTCGCAATGCCAATGACCCTCCCGTCAATGCAGGGGGTGGTAATGAGGATGCCAACGAAGATACAGGTGAAAACTTGAAGATCAAAAGCCTCGAGAGCAAAATCAATACCTTGATGTCAGCTCAAGAGGTGAAGAAAACGAGCATTCCTTGTCCATACCCAAGGGAGTGGGATTCAATCCCCTATCCGGCGAAGTTTAGTCTAATCAACTTCACGCCATTCGATGGGAAAGGTTCCCCCACTCAGCATTTGATTTATTTCAAATCGTACCTGGGTATTATCTCCGGCAATGAGCCCCTGATGGTGCGGTCATTCGTTGGCACTCTTCGTGGAGCCGCCTTCGATTGGTACCACCGCCTCAAGCCAGGTAGCGTGAGCAGCTGGGACGATATGGAGACAAAATTCCTCGCCAACTTCTTCGACGACGACACCGAGATATCCATCGGAACGTTGCTCGACGAGAAACAAAAGGACGGGGAGTTAGTCGAAACCTTCGTCAAAAGGTTCCGGAACAAAGCGTTGAATTGCCGGGACCCGATCACCGAGGAGTTCATCCTCCAAACTTGCCACAACAATCTTTCCTTGGACGTGCTGGAAGCAATAGGGACAGCACCATCCAACACTTGGAAAGACTTGAAGGTCCGAGGGGAACAAGCCGAATGCTTCCTCCGAAGGAAGAAGGCTGAGAGGGGTCAATCAACGACGAATCCTCCGAACTCGAACTTCGCCTCCCGTGGTAAGGGCAAAACACCTGCAACGGCTGTTGACGCTAATCAAACGTCGCAATAGCAGTCCCGGAGACAACAAAAGAACTCGGGTCCGAAACTCCAAAGAGAGTATTCTTTTAAGGATGAAGACGTTACAGCCATCTTTGAATCACTCCTTGCAAATAACAAGATCAAGCTGCCACCTACCGTCAATCAGGAGGAAGCTGATGATATTGCGGATCCGAAGTACTGCGCGTACCATAGGAGGATCCTTCATCCCACTAAGGATTGCTTTACACTCAAGAACAGCATCCAAACCTTGGTGGAAGCAGGCGTTATATCGCTCAATTAAGTTGAATGTAAAACTCCAGTGGGTGCACGAGTATAAACTGTATCCCAGAAACTCCAACCGGTACAAGAGTATAAACTGTTTCCTGAAACTCCGAAGAGTATATGAGTATAAACTGCTTCTCCATCCTCCGACCAGTATAAGAGGTTAAACTGCTCCCTGATACTCCAATAGGTATATGAGTCTAAACTATTCCCTTTCTTCCACGGGAAGTTCCTGGAGAGTGCCGTGCGTGGTACTCTTAAGGATAACCCGATTGTGCACCCAGTTTTGTAAAGAAAGCTGGGGGTCGATAATTCATGTAACGGGAAGTTCCCGTAAGAATGTTAAATATAATATTCTTAGGGATAACCCGGTCATGATGAATAAAGTGGTAAACACTAAACTCCTAATTTACCAAAATTTTTTAAACTTCTGCTATGTTCGTGCACTCAACACTTTCATTTGTTAGAGTCCGAATATAATTGACGAATTGTCAAACCCCTTCGTGTTAAGTCCTTATAACTTAGCACCAGGAATTCATTCCGAGTGATTTGTACATGTCAACATTCCTACAGTGATTTGTACTCTCACTCTCACTTTCCCCTTGGTCAAACCTTCCTACAGTTAGGGCCAAAACCAAAATCCCCTCTCGATTCTTTCAATGAACGAGAGGCCCACAAATCGAGCAGTCAAACCTTCCTACAGTTAGGATCATCTCATACCTCCCATTTGGTCAAACCTTCCTACAGTTAGGGCCACAACCAAAATCCCCTCTCGATTCCTCCAATGAACGAGAGGTCCACTTTCAAATCGAATGATCAAACCTTCCTATAGTTAGGGTCATCTCAAACTCCCGCTTAGTCAAACCTTCCTACAGTTAGGACCAAAACCATAATTCACTCTCGATAAACGAGAAATTTCATCTTTAGTTCGGTAATCAAACCTTCCGACAGTTAGGGTTATCCGAATCTCTTTGATTCTCGGAGTGGAGATCCCACTCTTAGTTTCACCTTTCCGGATTCTGGGGGTAGAGATCCCACCTCGAGTCTCCTTTCCAAATGGGAATAGAATATAAAATTCTTCCTTCCCACACAAATCCTTTTTTCAAGAATTTAGGATTCATCCTAGGTATCTTATCCCGAAACCTAAGCAGGGATAAGCCTGCGCCTAACACGCGCTGCCGGTTTAGTCTTTTTCCGCAGAAAAAAGACACCAGAGTTCGATTCTGGGGTATTTTATCCTGAAACCTAAGCAAGGATAAGTCCGCGCCTAACACGCGTTGCCGGTTAGTTCTTGACCGTTAAAAAGAACATCCGTCCGCATATTCAACATTGTGGCAGGTTGTTATTAATAACACCGAAATCCATGCCTTACACGCATGGGGAATTTCATCCTGAATCCTAAGAAAGGATAAGTCGACGCCTGTAGGCGTCGAAAATTGCCGATAGGTCCCCGAACATAGCTCGGTGTCAACGAGCGGCGATCGAACGTCACTACCCGGTTCACAAGAGCTCAAATGACGCCGGTGAGTGACTGAAGCAAACTAACGGATTACGTGAGCCGACAGAATGTCAGAATCGCAAGGATACGGGTTGACCGAAAACCCCGCTATCACTGCAATCAGACCAACGCCCGCTGCGCCTCGATCACCCCACAGATAATCCAACCATCGGGACCTACAGAGCTCGCCGTCACGATTCCAACGCATCCGAAATCACCCAAATCCGAGTTCGGACGAAAAGTCAACGGCGAGTCAACAGCGGGACAACGGCACAGCCCCGGGCTGAACCGG
>BQKN01029620.1:0-11694 GCA_022839385.1 Asparagus kiusianus
TCCGAGCCTGGAGGAGTCTCTCTTGATTTGGGTAAGATCCCCTCCTCCATCCTCCTATTTCTTTGTAAAAATTGCATTTTTACGCTTGCAATAGGCTAGGGATTATGTATGCAATATGTTCTTAGGGGGTTTATTGCAAAAGCCGAAACTATAGGGGCTTATTTGCAAAGTTCGTGGGTTTTTTTATGGAATGATGGGACTGAAATTTTGGGGTCTTTGGGTTCATGTTTGTTTCATCAAGAAATGGGGGTGCTTTGTGCAAAAGGATTAAAGAATTGTTTGAGGGGGTTATTTGCAAAACAGCCCATTAAAAATTTTAGGGGCTTATTTGCAAAAAGGCCACGAATTTGAGACTGAAATTTATGGAGTCTAGACCCCAAACTCCTGATCGAATTTTTGGCAAAGGCATGTGGATGCAAAACCAAAAGTTCGTGGAGGGGCTTTTATGCAAAACTGGCTAAACTCAACAAGAGGGCTTATTTGCAAAGTTTAACCAAAATTGTAGGGTACCGAGGTGCTAAATGATCGAATACGATGACCATAACCCGGATCACACGTGTCCTTGACCTGAATTTGGCCTTGAGCACGGGGGGTATTTTGGGTATTTCGCCAAAATTCACCGCGAAAACGACAATTATCGTTTCGCGCACACAAAATTTGTAGGTTTAATTAGACTTTAACTATGAAATCCTATTTATTCATAGGATTTTAGTTTAAGTGCTTAATTTTCCTTTTCAATATTTCGTGTTTGTATATCGTACCTGATGTATTGTCTTTTATTGCAGGTTTGCGATGTCTTCTCGTCGATTTCGACCTTCCAGGAGTCACTCCCGCCCTCAGCCTAATGAGGAGGAGGCTCCGGTGACATCGTCACCAGTGGCCTCTTTCTTCGGGGGTGAGAATTCACATTTCTGTATCCCGGATTGACCTCTCGCGGGTCATGAAGGAAGAACCGATACCCCTCCCGCAGGGGTTAAGGTTTCAGACTTGTTTTGCTTAGCCAATTCAAGTCTTTGGATATATCGGGGCGATCTCGTGTCGTCTTACACCTTACAGGTCGGTGTGTGTTATCACGCATACCGTCCTCTTGGTGTAGGATACTCGAAATCGTCTCTCCGATTATCTCGCGAAGAATCTCGTCTCGCCTTTATGACGCGGATTTACTGACTCCGTTTTCATGCTTTGCTGCAGTCGAGTTTCCCGGGGGCAACCTCCCTCACCATGCCCCTACTGGTTGTAGTAGAGAAGTGTTTTCTTTGGCTTCCACTAGGCAGATCATTGACCCACTCCCTCAGTTCGACATCGATCGTTCTGACGAATTCCGTCGCTTAATACGAGAGGGTGGGCGTCATTGTTTACGCCAACTAATCACGGATGCTCCCCTTACCGTAGATGCTACTTCTACTGAGGCCTTAAAGAAGCCCGATTTCCTGTTTGGAGATCACGCTGAGGATCCCGTTGCATTGACCCTTGCTGAGGAACACTGGTTGACTCTGGACGAAGGGGCTCTTTTGTACATCCCCTCCATTCCTCGCCAATGTTCTTTTACTCACTTGGAGAGACAGGCTGTGGGCCGACAGATGTCCTGGCCTCTTACCGATGTTGCTAACCAAGTTCAATGCGGATATGTTTCTCACCATAATAGTCCTGGTTCCGCCGGGTATCATTCTATTTGTGGTCTTCGACCCGGGATCATGGGTCTTGACACCGCACCCCCAGGCGAGGTATCGGTGGCTGCTCCCACCGTGAGGAATCGTCTAGCTCAGCTTGGGAGACGGTTACCTCACCCAGAATACAGATGCTACGGTTGGGTGTCCTCACTAGCCAAGGGGTGGTGGACCCGCTTGACCAGCTACGTCTTAGGGCGATGGGAGATGGACTTGAAGACCAGTGGGTTGTATGTGCCCATACGAGCCACAATGCACGGACTCCCAGTCAGCTGTCGCCACTTCTTGGCGTTGCTAGAGACATATATACCTGATAGCAACACCTTCTTAACCAGCGGCGGAGAGCTAGGATTGGCTCTACACGAGATGCACCATATTTCGGGCCTTCCGATGGGGGATTGCCCATATCAGGAGTATTTTCCTTCAAACCAGCAGTTGGGGTGTTTGAAGAAAGATACTCCCGATATGTATGATACCCTCTGGGATCTCACGTGCCACTATCATACCTCCTTGTCTCTGACTTCCCCTCCAGCAAAGACGAAGAGGAAGATAAGCCTGAAGCAGTTTGCTCTTTACCTGTTCCCTAACTTGGAGAATGATTCCGGGGAGCCCATACACGAATTAGACATCTTGACTCCTGCCGCTATTAACGAGTTGATGGAGAAGAATGAGACCCGCTCTTACACCACTGCTAGCGCCGAGGGTGCTTTTCCAGCTGGAACTAAGTTTCGTTCATTCCTCTGTTATGTACAGAAGTCCATCGAACCTCGGTCTCTATTAGCTGGCTACCTTGCTCTTTGGCTGAAGAAGTGTGTTGTTCCGTATCAGTCTTCCGATGCCCTACCTCTCGAAGTACTCTTCCCTGCGGTCCAACTAGCTTATGGGAGGGAGCTTTCTCTGCTTCCAGCGATGGTCGCCAGCATCCATTGCGGACTTAGGGGTGTAGTTAACAGCTTTACTCAAGTGGGTCCTAAGCCGTCGACCGAGCTTCTTTGTCCTAAGGTTGAGCTTCCTTACGCTTATCTGATGGCGTGGCTCGTGCTTCACCACCCTAATCTGATGTCAGCGCCCAATGCTGTTGATGCTCCCGTTCCTTTCATACAGCTGTTGGAGAAGAGTAGGTGGATTGGGAAGAAATTTAATGACGTACAACAAGAACTCCAAATCCGCCGGAGCTGGGAGTTCTTCAAGTGCTTTCCCCACTTCTCGGGCCGCTATGGTGATGTGCTGACCGATGTGGAGAAACCCCGAACTGACCGGACCGCTCTCGATGTCGGTTGCTTCCGCTGGCTGGTGAATATCCGTGTCGGGTATCTAGTCCTCCGGGTAAAGAACCGGTGCCATATAGAGCCTTACCTTCCTTGCCGCTTCGCTCGTCAGTTTGGCTATGACCAACTATACGTTGGGAATCCGAGCCATGGCTTGTATGTTGAGGGAGGGCTCGTTGACGGCGTACGGGCATGGTTATGGACAATGGTGGGTTGCACCGGGGCCCAGTTCGTTCTCCCTTCGTATAAACGCAAGCCAATGATCAGTTTCCTTAGCTGCAAATGGTTCCTCTCTGCTAATGACTCCGTACGTGTAAGGAGTCTTTCAGAGTTAGAGTCTGAGCACTTGGTGCATGCTGCTATGATGGCTGCTCGCAAGGCTGAGCTTGCTCGGAAGCAGGGAAAGAGGCCCGCCCGATCTTCTCTTCCAGACAATGCTGATGGAGAACTTCTTCCCGAAGATTACAACGAGACTTTTGAGGAGGACTACGCGGGCATAGACACCGACCAAGAAGCACTTGATGCAGGTTTGTCACGTTCCCTTGATTTTCTTTCTTGACCATTATCGCCTTAGGTAGGACAGTTGATGATCATGAGTTGCTCACTTCTCGTTATACGAACTCAGGGTTTAACGCCCGAGCTCCCACGCATGCTGAGACGTGTGACCAGCCTATTGGTTCTAGGTGGGTTGGTACTTCGAAGAGGAAGAAGACTGCTCACAAACCCTCCGTCGGGCAGCGTTGTTGCGGAGCGAACTTAGGCGACATTGCCGATGGTGAGGAAGGTAACATCTTTCGAATATATTTTGGCTGCTTTGGGGTGATTCACCTTTGGGATTCATGATCATGTTCTATGTCCCAGGGATTTTTGAAGAGGGTGAGCTTCCACCGGATCCGGTATTTCCTGGATCTGACCACATGGATTGCTTCATGCAAGAAATGTGCGATGCTCTTCATGATGGCTCCCTAGGCATTGACTTAAATGTTGACCTTGAGCCAGTAGATGGTGCTGAGTCCACCGGTCCATATTCTTCCGTCCCTGCTGCGGGTGCTGCGACGGAAAAACCAGTTGGGGACGGAGTCTTCGAAGAGCAGGAATATGTCCCTGCACCAGTTTTCTCAAAGCCTGACTCTGGATTGCTAGCCGATATGTTGGCCGAACAGACTTCTGGGGGGACTGCGAGACCACTCTTTAGGAGTGATTCATTCACAGGTAGATATCCGATCCCACTTTTCTTTATTTGCCTAAATTCCCATTTTGGCTAATAAAGAAGTGTAACCATAGGACCAAGCGATGTGCCTGATGCTACTACAGCTTCGGGCGCTTTCCCACCTCCACCGAGCAGTACGACTGATTTGCCCACGAGGGTTGATACACCCCCCATGACCACTCCTGTCATCACTTCGGATTCTGTCGGATCTCAACCCGAAGGGACTTCTGCCGGTATAGGTATACCTCGAATTTCTCCTTCGGGTTTTCTGATTGTCTTGTATAATCCTTTAATTTTTTTTATTGCTGCTTGCAGGATCTCGCTCTTCTCTGTATGAGCGTGTCCGCGTCCTTTTGGCCGACACCGATCCAGACAGAGATGTTTTCCGTATGGACCTTGGCCTCTTCACCACTTTTTATAACGGCATGATCGAGAAGCTTCTTCACAAGGAATGCTGTTTCGACCAGTTCAGGCGTTCCTTTTCTCGTCACATGATGATGATGAGAGAAGAGGGACATCCCGAATTGGCCGATTCCTTCATTGCTGAGTTTGCTGTTCTGGAATCAGAGATCCGTGAGCTGAGGGAGCTGAAGGCTGGTGGAGCTTCCTCTTTTATATCCTCCCAGGTGGAGGATAGGCTGATGCAGTGGCGTGACCTGAGATCTTCCATTGACGGCGAGCTTCGATCACGTGAGCATTCTGTGGCTCAGCTAATGGCTTCACTAGCGAGGAAGGATGCCGGTAAAGCCGAGTTACTCAGCTCCTTGGATTCCAGCCATGAAGAGATAGCTAAGTTGAAGGATGCTTTGAGGCGTGCCGAGGAGTCTGCTGCTCTTATCACCGAGGACCTAGCTACATTAGAGCGTTCTCGTGAGTGGACGCTTGATAAGCTGGGATCGACAAAGGAGGGCTTGATGAAGCTGCAAAATGAAGCCGCAGAGGTCTTAAGCAGTTCTGAAGATTCTGTCCGAGCTAGCCTGCAGACAGAACTTGAGCAGAGCTATGGAGACAGGCTTTCTAACTTGGAGTCCGATATTCTTAGCCGTCAGTTGCCTTTGGGCTAACGAACTTGTTGTTGTATGCTTCTGGTTTGATCTACTACTATAGACTCCGTATTTGCTTCTTTTCACAGGATGTTTTGGTACACCCCCAGCCTTAATGCTATGATTTTGAATTCATAGATTTCACCATTTCTTATAGGGAAAAGGGCACCCCGCACCGCGTATTAGGCGATGACTTATCCCTTCTTAGGCTTCGGGACAAAATTCCCCAGGTTTAAACCCTGGTAACTTTTTTCAATCGGTGAAAGATTTTAAACCGGCTATACGTGTTAGGTATAGACTTATCCCTCCTTAGGCTTCGGGATAAAATTCCCCAGGTTTATACCCTGGTAACTTTTTTTTCAATCGGTGAAAGATTTTAAACCGGCTATACGTGTTAGGTATAGACTTATCCCTCCTTAGGCTTCGGGATAAAATTCCCCAGGTTTATACCCTGGTAACTTTTTTCAATCGGTGAAAGATTTTAAACCGGCTATACGTGTTAGGTATAGACTTTGGGGTTTTTGGCAAACCCCCAGCCCTCAACGGGTTTGACATGCCTTTACCGATTACCGTTTGAATCGGTCTAGCATGCGGATTATCTAAATCCGTTCCGCATGTAACGTTGTGCTAAGAAAATTGCTTCTCTTAGACTTAGTGCTATGATGTTGAATACATAGGCTTCGTCTTTCTCACGGGAATAGACTAGCCGGCATCGTGTGTTAAGCGTTGACTTCATCTCTGTCTTTTCTAAAAGCAAAGACAGGGGAAAGTGTGCTATGCTTTTGAATACATAGGCTTTGTCTTTCTCACGGGAAAGACTACCCGGCAACGTGTGTTAGGCGTTGACTCCGTCTCTGTCTTTTCTAAAAGCAAAGACAGGGGAAAATGGTGCTATGCTTTTGAATACATAGACTTCGTCTTTCTCACGGGAAAGACTACACGGCAACGCGTGTTAGGCGTTGACTCCATCTCTGTCTTTTCTAAAAGCAAAGACAGGGGAAAAATGGGAGAGGAAGAATTTTATATTCTATCTCCCAGCATTGAAGAGGAAGAATTTTATATTCTATCTTCAATGGGACAGGAGGCTCAATGAGAGAGGAAGAATTTTATATTCTATCTCCCATTGCTGAAGAGGAAGAATTTTATATATTATCTTCAGTTGGAAAGGAAACTCGAGGTGGAATCTCCACCCCCAGAATCCGACAGGTGAAACTAGGAGTGGGATCTCCACTCCGAAAATCGAAAAGTTCAAACGACCCTAACTATCATAAGGTTTGGTCATTTGAATCTGAAGAGGAAGAATTTTATATTCTATCTTCAGGAAGAAAGGAAACTCGGGGTGGGATCTCCACCCCCAGAATCCGATGGGTGAAACTAGGAGTGGGATCTCCACTCCGAGAATCGAAAAGATTCGGATAACCCTAACTGTCGTAAGGTTTGGTTACTCGATTTGAAAGTGGACCTCTCGTTCGTTGGAGGAATCGAGAGGGGATTTTGGTTGTGGTCCTAACTGTAGTAAGGTTTGACCAAGTGGGGAATTTGAGAACGATCCTAACCGTATAAGGGTTTGATCGATCGATTTGTGGACCTCTCGTTCTTTGGACGAATCGAGAGGGGAATTTGGCTTTGGCCCTAACTGTAGTAAGGTTTGACCAAGTGGGAAATTGTGTGGTGGAGACTATGAATCATCAAGCACCACTGAAAGTTTCGTGAGGGAAGATCAATCCATCGAATGATTAGATCTCATCTCAACAAAAGAGTGCTTGTGAGAGTTAGATTCTGACAAACAAGAATATTCGGAATTCGAACATTGATTTCTTGTTCATCAGCGACCGGGTTATCCCTAAGAATACCCCGGTGTGGTATTCTTCCGGGAACTTCTCGGTACCTCAATTTTTCTGAGGATACTAAGGATAGTATCTCTTTAGAAATTTGCCATTTATTGGCATCATGAGCCGGTCACCATCTTTGGTGACTAGACGATAGGCGCCGTTCGAGTAAACTGTTTCTACTACGAACGGTCCTTCCCATTTGGGTTCGAACTTGCCTTTCTTCTTGGAGTTAAGGATCATAGGACGCCTTTCAGTCAAGACCAAATCCCCTTCCTTAAAACTCCTTTGTCGAACCTTTTTGTCGAAGGCTCGGGAAATTCTGGCTTGGTAAAACTCGATATGTTGTTGAGCTTCCAGGCGCTTTTCATCGAGCATCTCGAGTTCTTCGAGGCGTTTCTGATGTTGTTCCTCGGTCGTCATCTGAGTTGTGAGAGCGATCCGAAGAGATGGAATTTGAACTTCCAGAGGGAGAACGGCTTCACACCCGTATACCAACGAATACGGGGTTGCGCCGGTTGGTGTACGCACCGTGGTACGATAGGCCCATAGAGCTGCGCCGAGCTTATCATCCCAATCTCGCTTGTTATTTTTCACAAGCTTTTACAAGAGCTTTATGATAGTCTTGTTGAAGGCTTCAGCTAATCCGTTTGCTGTTGGATTATAAGCTGTTGACGAGATGTCCTGAATTTTGAACTTTTCGCAGAACCTTATGAAGGCGTTGCTGATAAATTGAGGACCATTGTCGTGTATGATTCGTCTTGGAACACCATGTCTGTAGATGATATGGTGCTTGATGAATGCAATGACATTGCTCGTCTTAACTTCTCTGAGTGGAACTGCTTCGGCCCATTTGGAGAAGTAGTCAGTGATCGCCAGGATGAACCGATCGCCTTTAACCGAAGGAGGATTTATAGGACCAACAATGTCCATTCCCCAGGTCTCGAACGGCCATGACGTAACCGAAGGATGCAGATGTTCCGGAGGTTGGTGCATGTAATTCGCGTGTACCTGACACGCGTGACACTTCCGGGCGTATACGATTGCCTCATGCATCATGAAGGGCCAAAAGTATCCCATTCTCCTGATGCGATCATAAAGCTTGGGACCAGGTTGGTGTGCGCCGCACTCTCCTTCATGTGCCTCCTTAAGCACTTCTTCAGCTTCTTTGGTCGATAAGCAACGCAGCAGCATGCCATCATACCCCCTGCGGTATAGCGTTCGATTCTCTGTATTATAGTAGAATCTTGGAGCTCTTCTTCTGATTGACTCTCTTTCTTTCACGTCTTCGGGTAAGATTCCATGCAAGACGTAGTCGATGATGGGGAAACGCCAATCACGAGGTTCGAACTCAGCCTGAGTTGTGTGCACCTCTTGGACCTCTTCCTCCCTGCCATTTTCATCATAAAGTGGCACTAAGAGTTGGTGAGTTCGTACCGTAACAAATTGCTCTGTTCCGGGAGGCTGTGCCAAGGACACAGCTAAAGCTGCTAATGCATCCGCGTAAGTGTTTTGCAACCGCGGAACGTGTTCGATGAAGAATCCTTCAAATGATTCCGCTAGCTCCACCGCCATCTTGTGGTATGGTAGCAAATCCTGACTTCGGACTTCATACTCCCCTTGAACTTGTTTGACTATCAGTTGAGAATCACCGAAGGCTTCGAGATACTCAACCCCCAGCTCTTTGGCGAAATTGAGTCCTATGATTAGTGCGTTATACTCTGCTACGTTATTCGAGCACGGCTCAGTTAATGAGTAGGCTCGAGACATCACATGTTTTCCCGGGGAAACTAAGACAACTCCAACTCCGGAGGAGACCTTAGAACACCCAGGAGTACTTGTGGCATTAGCTGCTCGTGAAGCGCCGTCGAAGTACAAACGCCACACTTGTTGGTGTGAAGTTGCGTTGACTTCGTGGGTTTCATCAGGTAGGTCGTCGTATATCTCGGCGGCGTCCGTAGTTGGATTAGACGCCAGGAGATCGCAGATGGCCTGTCCTTTCACCGACTTCTGCTGTTTGAAGTGCAGATCGTATTGGGACAAGAGTAAAGCCCATTTCGCTAACCGCCAGCTCATAGAAGCTGGTTGGGTCATGAACACCCGGACGGGGTTAACTTTGGAGATGACATAGATGGTTTGTCCAACCAAATAATGTCGCATCTTCTGGATGGCGAACACTAAGGCGAGGCATTCTCTCTCAATCAGGGGATATCGAGATTCTGCGCCTATCATGGTTCGGTTTAAATAATATACTGCTTGCTCGTGACCGTTATCGTCATCTTGTGCAAGCAATGCACTTAATGAGTGGCTCGTCGCCTTGACATAGATCAAGAACGGTTTGCCCGATTTCGGTGCAACGAGTACGGGAGGTTTCGAGAGATATTCTTTGATACTCTCGAACGCCTTTTGACAAGCATTGTCCCATACGAATGACACGCCCTTCTTTGTGAGCCTGGAGAACGGTTGGCATTTCCCCGAAAGGTTCGAGATAAACCGACGGATATAAGCCAATCGCCCCTGCAGTCCTCTGAGCTCCTTGAGATTCCTCGGAGGTTGCAATTCACTGATCGCCTTCACTTTATCCGGATCAATGTGAATACCTTTGGTGGTGACGACGAACCCCAGGAATTTACCACTGGACATTCCGAGGAAAGACTTGGTAGGGTTCATCTTCAACTGATGGGCCCGCATTAAGTCGAACATGGTCTTTAAGTCTTTGATGTGATCATTTTTATCACGACTTTTCACGACCAAATCGTCCATGTAGCATTCGACGGTCTTTCGGAGATGCTCCTGAAAGATTTTCGACATGGCTCGCTGATATGTAGCACCTGCATTCTTCAGGCCGAAGGGCATGACTGTGTAGCAGAATACGCCAAGAGGCGTTCTAAATGCGGTGTGCTTCTCATCATCTGGATGCATCTTTATCTGGTTGTAACCAGAGAAACCATCCATAAAGGACATCCTCTCGAACCCGCACGTGTTGTCGATGATAACATCCGTGATGGGTAGAGGAAAATCATCTTTTGGGCAAGCAGTATTGAGGTCCCTGAAGTCGATGCATATCCGGATCTTCCTGTTCTTCTTCAGGACCGGGACAATATTAGCAAGCCATTCGGGATGTTGCTCCTCCCGAATGAATCCTGAGTCGATGAGCTTTTTAACCTCAGCTTCGATCGCCTCCATCATTTGCGGACGAAACCGTCTTTGTTGTTGTTTGACTGGTTTGACATCCGACTTAATGTTGAGACGATGCATCGCTACGTTTGGGTCGAGACCTGGCATGTCTTCATAATTCCAGGCGAACACGTCGATGTACTCCCGGATAAGAGAAATCAACTCCTCCTTCTCTTCAGGTAAGAGGCTGCCACTGATGAATATCGGCTTCGGATTCTCCTCGCTTCCCATATTCACCTGGACGACTTGGTCTTCGGTAGGAGGCTCTCTTTGCTCGAACCTATCACCGTACTGCATGCTTAAGTGATGAACCCATGGGTCTTCCCATGTTGGCATCTCGTCATCTTCTTCTATTGTCGTTGGATCAACCGTGACCATATTCGACATTAGCTTCTTAAACACCTCACCAAGACTAGCGTCGGAATCCCAACCCGAAGAGTCGGAAGAATATCCCTTCCTAGTCTTGTTAGCAATTTGGTCGATGATTTGCCAGCCATACTCATCATCTGATGAGACATAGCCTAGACCTCTTTTGTGGCGATAATAATCATCGGGTTTTCCCTTCGGTACATAGGCCATCCGGGGTGGAACCCGTAGACCTCGACCGAAGAAAAGACCCTCTCCGATCTTGAAGTCATACCCGTGCCTTTCCATCATGTTGCGTGCTTTCGCATCGTATCTGGATAGATGACGGGCCGGTTTATCATCGTCGTCTTCCTCTTCCATGAAGTGGTCGGGTATCGGAGATGCTCTTCCTTTGCCGTAGACGACCTCCTTTCCACCCCCAATCCCTGCGGGGATGATGAGCGTTGTTCCGCAAGGGTCGTGTACCTGCTTCTTCGTCAAACAAAATGATTGAAGAGACATATATAAATTAGGGTTAGCATAGAGTTCGTTGGTGATATCATCGAGACCCGTCGAGTACTCTAAATCATCGTTTATTGATAGTTCTTCGGCAAGTTGCCAATTACAACCATCTTCCGATGATTCATCATCGTCAAGATTGATTACAATGGGTACAATGTCATTTAAAACAAAACCGCCATCATAATCAAACCCTAGTTCGGTATCAGCTTCATCTCCGCTGTCCGTTCCTTGGGCCGATGGTTCAGTATCGGATTCAGCGCCGTATAAAAGGGAATCGGTGAAATAATTCTCCAATCCCTTGAACGGTTGCTTATCCGCGACCACCGTCTTGACTTCATTATCTGTGCCCACATATTTAAGGCATTGATGCAGAGTTGACGGGACTATAAGGTTACCATGGATCCAAGGTCGACCCAACAGTAAGTTATAGGATGTTTCCGCGTCAATCACATAGCATGTAACTTCCGACTTCAAATCCTCAATCTGGCATTTGACTCGGATTTTCCCCAAGGGTTTGGACCCGCTGGTGTTGAATCCATAAATCGTCGTGCCAGTGGAAGCTAATTTGCTAGTCGGGATTCCGAGATGATGCATCAATCGGAATGGCATGATGCTAACAGCGGAACCCGGATC
>BQKN01029658.1:0-15943 GCA_022839385.1 Asparagus kiusianus
AAGACCCCGAAACCAAATCAAACTGGGAAACTACCTTGAGTACTCGTCGGTTGACTGATGGCTAGCCATCAGTCGACTGATAAGATCCTATCGGTCAACTGATTGGCAAACATTAGTTGACCGACCCGAGGCATTTTTCAGCCTACAGGTTTTTGCTTGTGTGTGCATGTTTATACTTGTTTTGTGCATTTTTAACACTTATATGCTCTCATATATACACTTAATTAATCTCAAGTCAATTACTAAAATACTTATTCATCAATAAATAATATTTATCATATTATAACTCATTTATTACTATTTACCATAGTATTTTCAAAAGTTATGGGGTTTTACACTAATGGTCTAGCTAAAGCTTTCAACAAAACCATCATCAAACTTCTGAAGAAGTTCGTCTCCTCCAACAAATAAGATTGGGATGACAAATTTAGAGAGTGTTTATGGGCTTACCGAACAACTGTCCACACTACCAGTAGCTCCATGCTATTCTCCTTGGTCTACGAATGCGAAGCAGCGATTCCTCTGGACATTCAAGTACCATCATTAAGAATTGCTATTGCCGAGAAGATGATAACTGAAGAACATCTCAAAAGTACCTCCAAGAACAACAAGCGCTAGATGAGCTGAGACTTCAAGCTCAGCAAAGAATCAAGATCTACTAGTCACAGATCTCGAGAGCTCAGCAAAGAATCAAGATCTACTAGTCACAGATCTCGAGAGCCGTTAACAAGAGAACCAGAGAACGATCCTTCAAAGAAGGTAACTTAGTCTTAGCCATTCGTTGACTCATGGTCATGACACATAAGACTAAAAGAAAATTCTAACCCAAATGGAAAGGTTTGTTTGTAGTGGAGACGGTCTACTCAAATAAAGCGTATCGCTTAATTGACCAAAGTGGCAATATGCTCATGGCGCAATCAATTGGAAGTTCCTTAACAAATACTACATGTGATATCGGCTAATTTTATCTCCCCATAGAGATCTCGGTCACGTTTAAGTTTCCACCTCTAACAAAAAATATTGATCTTCTTGATCCAAAATCTCCAACGAGTCATCAAGTTAACATTACACCTCTGCTTGACTCCAAAATATCCTTATCACTGTCATGTTAAGATTGCACCTCTGAATAGTGTCCACTTCAAATATATCCTCTCACTGTCATGTTAACATTACACCTCTGAACAGTGTCCACTTTAAACATCCTTGTACTGTCATATTAACATTACACCTCTGCACAGTACCGACTTGATCAAACTGTCAAGTTAACATTATACCTCTGAACGGTTTCTTATTTTGAATGATTTTACCATTTAACATTATGCTTCTGTCAGACCATTTTGTTGACTGATTAACATTACATCTCTGTCGACCTATCCTAGCGAATTTGACCGGTTAATATTACACCTCTGTTAAACTCACTCTTATTAATAATCTATTAGTTAACATTACACTTCCATTGATTTCCTACCATTAAGTTAACATTATACATCCAAATGGTAGTCGTCCTTTGGACTCTTATGAACCAGCCGGTTAACACTACACCTTTGTCGGTCACTCCCTTTGGCACGTTAACATTACACCTCTATCAAAAGTACTGTTATGTTAACATTACACCTCTGAACAGTACTAACTTTACAAACCTGATATCTTAACATTACTCCTCTATCAGTTTGATTCTACCAACCAGTTAACATTACACTTCTGTCGGTCATCCTATTTGACTGTTTAATATTACACATTTGCCTAAAATCCTCACACTGTCATGTTAACATTACTCCTCTAAATAGTGTCAACTTGATCAAGCAATTATGTTAACATTACATCTCTACTAGTTTGATCCAAACATCATTATTCCCAGCAAAGATGTCACTATGATACGTTAACATTACAGCTCTATCATACACACATTAAGGGAGATAAAAAGTTCTTTTATTTAGTGAAAGAGCTAAAACATTTACAAAAAGATCACTACTGGGAAAGTGGATAAAAAGTGTGTATTTGTGTAACACACTCAGCCATTTGTGCATCTCTGACTTTGTAAGTGCCCTTCTAGGCCTGTTTCCTCAGGACTCTAGGATTAACAGGAAAGACCTAAGATTTGATGATCGAAAGCTTCTTTGTCTTAGCCTGAAGCTTCGCAATCTGAGAGTCCCATTTCTTGGTCAACTCCAATAGGCTAAGCTCAAGCTCCTCCTTTTGATGTTGAGTTGCCTGCAAGCGCACCTGAGCTGCAACAATGGTGGCCTTAGCCTCGTTGATTGTTCCATCCTTTTCTTTGATAGCATATTGAAGCTCTACTTGTTGATTGCTAGTGGACGCAATGCTATCATTCAAGCCTTGGACTTTCACATTGATCCGCTACATTTCTGCACGAGCATACTCTTAAGCCTTGTGATGGGCTGTCAAGAGACGACATAACTCAATCTTAGCAATGATATCAAGATTAGTTGTACAAAGCTCCTGTAACTCTCGAATATAGAACTCAGTTTTATCAATCACAATCTTAAGGGGTTCAGTGCAAGCTAAACCAACAGCTAATCACAGAAAACCAAGTTGGTCTCTCAACAACTTAAGAGTGCGAATGGAGAAGCCTCTTCATAGATTCAAAGTAGCCGTAACACTCTGATTGAGTAGTCTTACCATGCGATCAGTCAAGATCTTTATCTCCACTTTGATCAAATCTTTAGGATTGAGAGATTAGGGAATCTCCACATGACTTGAAGAGTTTACTCCTGTGGAGACCAACATTGCATCTGTGGTTGTTAGAGAGACAGTTTGCAAGACTTATATCCTTTCATTGCCGAATATCAGGAATGGTGCCAGTGAGACCAAGATGTCTGACACAACAAACAACGTCACAAACATTGCAGCAATAGATGAAACTGTAGTCCTCAACCATCGCTGTGGTTATCACCACATCCCTAGGTACGATTTCAACACATGTAGACGAGACTTCTGCCTCATGTGCTGCCACCACGCTATGGCCTTCATTAGACATAGGCCTAGGACTCGGTAGTGCTACCCTTTCACCCCCTGTGAGTACTAGAGAAATCGAAGCTCTATCATCTTCATCAGAAGACCCAAAGATGATTAATCACCACCACACCGATGAAACATGTACTGGTGCGGGAGCTTTAGTTGTATCAATGGTAGACATAAATTCTAAGATGCTGAAAGCTCCTCAAAGTCAACTACCTATTCGAAGTGACCACCAGTAGAAAATGACGAAGTGGCTCTAAAATCAGGGTCGTCATCTATTAAGTAAACAAAACATCAGTGATCAAAGTGGAACAATCACACAAGATTACTGAAAGTACCTAGCATGTACGAAGAACTGCCAACGTCACCAGCATTGGATGCATCTTCAGGCTCAATCAAATAGACATCAATATCATCATGCCCGTAATCCACTTGCTCCTTATCATCATCTAGAGGTATTGGATCCTTACCTGCATAAAAGAAGCACATCAACTAAAATCACTTCAAGATGAAAGTCATGAACATGTAAATAGAAATCACCTATAGAGCTAATCCTACATTCTTGTACTGGGACTGTAGAAGACTCCCTAATCCTTGAAGAGTCTGTAGGCTGTACGTGTGTAAAAGTTGGGTCTCGATGCAAGATTTATATTGATAAGAATGGCTTATTACAAATCAATGAAATCTAAGATTTACAACATAAGTGGAGAGGAGGCTCTCCTTATTTAACGTGGGTTCTTCGGTAGCGATAGGACGCCTCACTCATTGCTTATGTCGAGTTTGCTTACCTTGGATGATCTAATCGAAGTTGCGGTTAAGCTTCAGCATGTAGTAGAAGCTCTAGGGTGATTGAGTTTGATAAATACCCGAGCTTGATGATTATCAAAGCCAAATGCTTGGAAAAGCCTAATATGCAAGAGTTTGCAAAGAGCCGAGGGTCTCAAATCTGAGAGTTTAGATTGAGTCTATTTCAACAATCTAAGCAAAGAGCCAATAATGTTCTACCTCAAAAGCCAATGAGAGAGCCTATCTGTGAAGAGCCTTAAGAAGAGCTAAGCCTTTGAAGAAGATTGTCAGTAGCAAGACCTCAAGCCCTAAGAGTTTAGATTTTTTGATCTCCAAGATGCCAGCCTCCTTTATGTTAGCCAAAGGTGGCTATAAATAGGCAAGGGATGGCATGAGCAATCTCTTGATTTGTGGGATGTGATCATTAATAGGAATAAGAAGTAGCATACCCCCCCTATAGCTATGGGATGTGACCACTATAGGGGTGATGGGAGTCATGCCTCATTACCCAGAATGTGGGAAGTGGATAGACCCACTCCCACAAACAAGCAGCCACTTGCACTGTTCAGGCAAGACTGACAGGCTTGTAGGCAAGCTTGAGAGCTGCTTGAACGTTCAAGCAATCTTACAGGTGAGCTTGGCTAACAGGCAGGGTCACTGGCGGCTCCATCGAGCGTGTGAGCTGGCATTCATTGGCAAGCTGGGTTCATGCAGGTGAACTCATTACAGGGGAGCTTGACTCGTACGGGCAAGCAAGTTGTTCAAGCGAGGTCGAGCTCATGCTGGTGAGCTCAAAAATCAGGCGAGCTTGACTCGTGCTGGTGAGTCAAGCAAACAGGCAAGATTAGCGGGGTTTGGCACATGCAGGCAAGCCAAACAAACATGTGAGCCCTAGCTTTGCTTGGTCTCTTAAATACAGGAGAGCTTGACTTGTGCTCGTAAGTCAAGCAATGCAGGCGAGCTTTAGCTTGGTGATGCGGCATAATTATGTACCAAAATTACAAGTGCACAATTGATCAAGTTATAATATAAAAAATATCGATCCCACGAGGAAGGTGATTTTAAGAGATTATTAGAAATGGTTCTTATGTTTTGTGCGTGATAATTAGGAATAAAGAATAAGTGTGATTGTGATGAGTGATTGTTGTGAATATATGCAAAAGATAATAAATTGAATTTTAGAGGAGAGAAGGAAGAATCAAAGAATAAATGAAATCACAAGGCAAGAAAGAAGAATGAATAAAACCAAGAAATAAAACTAAGAATGAAAAGAAAATTTAAGAAAGTCAAGATGGAGGATTCAAAAGAGGTAAGAAATCTAGAATATAATCCACTAACCAATTTCAATTACAAAATATAAACTATTCTCTTTTTATCATATTTCAACTTAGATTTATTAAGCATAGATTATCAAACCATTTAAGGAAAGTGTAACCTATCAAATTATCATCTAAGTCAAAATTACTATTCATGATAAGAATAATAACAAGATAATAATCCTAGAATTCATAAGTATAACCTATCAAACAATTTAAGATAAACATAGATTATCAAATTCTTCTTCTACCGATTAGTTCTCTAGTTGATTATCTTAAACATGAACATTTTAAGTGCAAGAGAGTAATTCATACAATATAAAGGAAATTAGACTAGGTTCATACAATTCTAAGATTCTTACAAGAATTAAATTCACATCTTAAGAAATAAAAACAAGAAAAAGAACTAATTACAAAAATAAAAAGAAAAGAAAAATCTAAACTATGAACAAGAAATAAATCTAACTACAAAGAATTAAAATCTAAACTATAAAATATATTACAAAAATTAAATGTAAGAAAATAAATCTACTCTACAAATTAAAGTGTAAAAAGAAATAAAAAGACAAGAAAATAAATCTACACTACAAGCATGAATTTAAATCTAAATAATAAGCAATAATAAAGAAATTACTAAAAAGAAATAAAAGAGAAAAGAAATGCAAACCTTCAATTTGCTCTTCATCTCCATCCTCATCATTCAACAAAGAGAAGAAAAAACAAATTTAAAGTGAAGAAAAATTATTTTTATTAATTACAACTAAAGTTATAATTTTTGGAAGGCCTTCTCAATTAAGAGTAGCCCTCCTCTCCAAATAGAGTTACAAAATTTTTCACACCCTTAACCCCTCACTCTCTATCCCTATTTATAGTAATCATCAATGAATATGAGCCATTGGATTTGTCTTGAGCCCCAAGCAAAGCAATCTTCACATTTGAATTTACTTTTTGTTCTTCTCTAGCCCAACATAGGAGGCCCATATGATTCATTTGATTTTCAAAAGAAAATCACAATCCAATTGCAGCAGCACTCAAGTCCGGCCCATTTTCATGATTCATTTGATTTTCAAGTCTCTGGCCCATTCAAAATCCAGCTGCAGTAATCAAGGAAAGTCCGGTCTTTGAGTTCTGCAGCAATCAATATTCGGTCCACTTGGAGTTTCAAGTCTCTACAGCCATCAAGTTTTTGGAGCTTCATTTGATTTGCTGCAGCAAATCCGGCTCATGAAGCTTCATTAGTGTAATTATTTGTTGATGGGCTTTGGGCCTTCAAGAACTCAAAAATTCACTTGTGAAAAGAAAAAGGAGGAGCTGCCATGGACATTTGGGACATTTGTGCTTTTGGGCTTTTAAAATTCAAATATTTTATTTGAGAATAAAGAGATGAGATTTTTGGGATTTATTCTTCATTAACCTGCAATTATAGATAAAAGCAATTATTAGTGGTATATTTATTTATATAAAATAGATAATGAGGATATAAAATTATAATAAAATGTGATTATCAAATACCTCCACACCTAAACTTTTACTAGTCCTCTAGCAAAGAAAATAAAAAAAAAAATCCTAACTCACTTTCGCAGGAATCACGGTTGTGTTTAGCGCATACAACAAGCCTTTAAACCCCTAGGTTACCCTAGTGGACGAGTTATAGTCTCGTGAGGGTTTACAGTGAATATACCCACAAAATTCAGTCAACTTGCCAAGTTAAAATAAGTCAGTAAGTAACAGATTTTCCTTGATATATTTAGACATTCTAATTGAAGCTAGTTAATAATCAAGAAAACGTTTTTATATATAACTCCAATGTAAATCCCCTAGAAAATCTTTTTCATTATAGCAATACAAAACCAAGTCAAATCTTAGAAGTTTAATTAAAAAGTTTTGAAAAGAACATGCCAACTCTTTGTTTTAAATAACTTTCAAGTCTCTTGATCAAAAATTGTTTTTCAAGATCATATATACAAAACATCACTATATAAAAACAATGGTTAGTGTTATATATATATTTTTTTTTCTTCACTCTCTAATTCTTGGTGATTGTTTTTTATTTTAACGGGCTTTCTAAGTGACCATTTAACGAGTTTTGGACCAATGAATCCCAACCCAATTGGGCTTAGGTCATTAAGTATAGAGATACTCCTTGGGCTTAATTGCTCAGTCAACTTAGGCTTTATAAGATAGAATCACCTTGAATTTAAGAGTTTTTTTTTGTTGGTGCCCATTTTTCGCACTCTTCTTTTATAAGGTTAGTTTTTTTTAAATATATATATGTGTGTAAGTATATATAGTCTTAAAAAAATATGTAAATCAAGATAACTTGAAAAAGATTTTCAACTCTAAGTTAAGCATGCAAAAATTTCATTATTTTTAATTAAAAATCTAAGGTAAGACTTAAGTAAAGTATACTAGTTGAAAAATTATTTCTTAAGAATTTTATTTGGAGTTATCATAAAAGGTTAACTTGAATATGTCACTAACTAAGAATTATAAAATTTAAAATCTATCAATTTGATCAATTATTACTTAACTCTATTAATTTGGCAAGTGATAATATTTTTATAATTTTTTAACAAAAAGAAAGAAAAATACAACTAAAAAGGTAAAATAAAGAGGAAAATATGTATTTCTCACCCCCACACCTAAATTTTGTATTGTCCTCAATGCAAATTCACTAAAGCAAAGAAGTAAAGCAGATAAAATTGAAGAACTTACAGTTGTTCGGTTGACAATGATAAGGATCTGCAATTACTGTTAGTATGAGGATGAAAAAAATCAAATAAGAGGAAAATTGTAGGTAATTATTATTATTATTATTATTTTAACCTATGTTACTTATTCATATTTTGTTATGATTTTTTTATATTTTTTTAAGAAACAAAAGAAAAATTAGTTTTTTTTACAGATAATGAGGTTCATGAAGAACCAACACCTCTTCCTCTCCGAGCGTAGAAAATTCTAAAAATGGTTTTAGACGTTGACCATTTATTTTAAAAATGTTACCATTTTTAGGATTTTCTATCTCGACAGCTCCATGTGAAAAAACCTGTTTGACAAAAAATGGACCTGTCCATCTTGATCTTAATTTTCTAGGAAAAAGATACAATTTTGAATTGTACAATAAAACTTTCTGTCCTGGAGAGAAATTTTTTCGCAAAATTGATTTGTCATGAAAAATCTTTGTTTTCTCTTTGTAAAATTTTGAGTTTATGTATGCATCATTTTTAATTTCTTCCAACTCATTTATTTGGAGCAATCTGTTCTTACCTTCCGAGTCTGAGTTAAAATTCAACTATTTTATCGCCCACATTGCTCGATGTTCCAACTCCACTGGTAGGTGGCAAGCTTTCTCGAATACCAGTCTGTATGGTGACATCCCCAAATTGGTCTTAAAAGCTGTTCTATACGCTCATAGAGCATCACACAATTTTACAGACCAATCTTTTCTGTTATGATTAACTGTTTTTTTAAGATTTATTTGATCTGCCTGTTTGTGATCTCTACTTGCCCACTGGTTTGGGGGTGATAAGGAGTTGACAATTTGTGTGTTATTGAATATTTCCTCATCAAAGCCTCAAAAGAACGGTTATAGAAATGTATACCGTTATCACTGATGATCGCTCGAGGTCCTCCAAACCGGGCAAAAATGTTCTCTTTTAAAAATTTGACAACGACCTTGTTGTCATTAGTTTTACAAGCTACCGCCTTAACCCATTTTGACATGTATTCAACGGCTACTAGAATGTAGACATTTCCAAATGAATTTGGAAATGGTCCCATGAAATCGATACCCCATAGATCAAAGAGCTCAATGGCTAAGATGGGTTGTAAGGGCATCATATTTCTTCTAGTGACCTTCCCTAAAAGCTGACAGTGGTTACAGGTTTTGCAAAACTCGAATGAATCCTTGAAGAGAGTGGGCCAATACAGCCCAGATTGGAGAATTTTTTTAGCTATTTTTCTCGGGCCAAAATGGCCCCCACATGCTTGTTCATGACAAAAGGATAGAACACTCCTAGTTTCTTCCATAGGTACACACCTTCTAAAGATCTGATCAGGACAGTATTTGAACAGATATAGATCATCCCAGTTAAAGTATTTTACTTGGGAGAGAAAACGGGATCTATCCTGTTTGGACTAATGAAAAGGGATCTGGTTCATGACTATATAGTCACAATGTCGGCGAACCAGGGAACAGACTGAATTTCTAGGAGTTGTTCATCTGGGAAATGTTCATTGATCGGAACGGTTGATCTTGGTGCATTTGGGAGTCGAGAGAGGTGATCTGCTACGGGGTTCTCTATTCCCCTTCTGTCAAGAATTTGAATGTCAAACTCTTGAAGAAGTAGAATCCATCTAATGAGCCGTACTTTAGCATCCTTTTTGGTCAAAAGATACTTTAGTGCGGCAAGATCTGTGAAAACTTTGGTTAAGGAACCGATGAGGTAGGACCTAAATTTTTCTAAGGCAAAGACTACAGCTAAAAACTCTTTCTCTGTAACAGAGTAGTTTTGCTAGGCATCATTCAGAGTCCTACTGGCATAGTAGATCACATGCGGTTTTCCATCAAACCGTTGTCCTAAAACAGCACCGATCGCAGAATCAGATGCATCACACATCAGTTCAAAGGGTAAGGTCTAGTCCGGTGCATGAATGATAGGAGCTATGGTTAGCTCCTTTTTCAGATAATCAAAAGCTTTGAAGCAGTCGGGAGAGAAGACAAATGATGTATCCTTGGCTAAGAGATTGGTTAAGGGTCTAGCAATCTTGCTGAAATCCTTGATGAAACGTCGGTAAAAACCAGCATGACCAAGAAACGATCTGATATCTTTGACAGTTTTGGGAGGAGGGAGATTGGAAATGAGATCTACCTTAGCTTTGTCCACTTTAATTCCCCTATTGGAAACTACATGTCCTAAGACAATACCTTGTTTGACCATGAAATGACATTTCTCCCAATTGAGAGTCAGATTTTTCTCCCTACATCGTTCTAGGACCAGTTTAAGATGATGCAAACATTGGGAAAATGTGTCACCAAAAATGGAAAAATCGTCCATGAAAATTTCAAGAAATCGCTCTACCATGTCGGAAAAAATACTGATCATGCAACGTTAGAATGTGGCCGGTGCGTTGCACAGGCCAAAAGGCATGCGTCGGTATGCGAATGTTCCATACGGGCACGTGAATGTGGTTTTCTCTTGATCTTCGGGAGCGATAGGGATTTGATTGTAACCTGAATATCCATCCAGGAAACAGTAGAACTCGTGTCCTGCTAAACGCTCTAACATTTGGTCAATGAAAGGAAGGGGGAAGTGATCTTTCCGAGTGGCTAAGTTGAGTTTTCGGTAGTCAATGCAAACTCGCCATCCAATTTGAATCCGAGTGGGAATCAGCTCATTAGCCTCATTTTGGATCACGGTGATCCCAGATTTCTTTGGAACAACTTGGACAGGACTCACCCATAAACTATCAGAAATGGGATAAATGATCCCATGATCGAGACATTTCAGAATGTCTTTCCTAACGGCTTCTTTCATCACTGGGTTTAACCTACGTTGAGCATCTCTAGTAGGTTTGGCATCATCTATCAAATGGATTCGGTGTTAAACAATGGTTGGACTAATCCCTTTGATATCAGTCATGGTCCATCCAATGGCTTCCCTATTCTCTCTTAAAACAGCTAAGAGAGCTTCCTTTTGACCGGTAGTCAACTCAGAAGAAATGATAACTGGTAAAGACTCGTTCTCCCCTAAGTAGACATACTCTAAATTTTCCGGTAGAGGTTTGAGCTCTAACTTAGGGGGTTCCTCCACAGATGGGCGAAGCTGGACTCGGGGTTCTATCTCTAAAGGTTCTCGTTGCCAGCCAACAGTAAAAACATGATTGTTTAGCGGTTCTATCTCTAGTTCGTCATCAGAAAGCTCCTCAATCATTAAATCAGATGCATTTGAATCAGACACACACTCTCCCTCTTGTTTTTCACTGGATATTCCTTGAATGAAATTCACTTCCATGGGTTCATCAGATGGATCACTAGGCTACCTTCCTAGGTTAAAGATATTGAGGTCAACAGTCATATTCCCAAAAGATAGTTTCATCTGACCGGTTCTATAATTTATCAAAGCATTTGAGGTGCTTAAGAACGGTCTTCCTAGAATGACTGGGATTTGACTTTTGAGATTGGAAACGGGATGCGTTTCCAAGATAATAAAATCAACAGGGAAAATGAACTCTCCAACTTTGATCAGAACATCCTCTACCTCTCCTTTGGGAATTTTTACAGATCTATCAGCTAACTGTAGAGTGCATCTTGTCGGTTTAAGTTCTCCTACACCTAGCTGTTAATAGACTGAACAAGGAAGGAGGTTGACACTGGTTCCCAAGTCAAGAAGTGCCTTATCAATGCGGGTGTTACCTATGACGCATGGAATTATGGGACAACCAGGGTCCTTGTATTTTAACGGCATGGGTTTTGAAAAAATTTCACTGAGATTGACAGCTAAGAAGACTTTTTTGGGGACATTGGTGGTTCTTTTCTTAGTGCATAAGTCCTTCAAGAACTTTTCATAAGAGGGGATTTGTTCGATTGCATCTAGGAGAGGGATGTTGATCTTGACCTGTTTAAACGTTTCTAGGATTTTCTCAACCTGTGGGGAGTTTTTCCTAGGTTTGAGTCTATCTGGAAAGGGGACAACGGGCCTATACCTATCTAGATCAGGCTCAATCTCAAGTTCAGCGTTTTGGTCATCGGAAGGAATTGCTTCATCGGAAGGAGTGTTTTGAATAGGAGAAGGGGTTTGATCCGGTGGCATTCTAACCTGATTGTCTATTTGTTTTCCTGATCTCAGAGTGTGAATTGCATTCAATTGGGCTGGATTGTTGGAACTGGATCCAGTGTCTTTAGGGTTTGCAACAGGTTGACTTGAAAATTTTCCTTTTTCTCTCTCACTCATGGCAGCGGCTAGTTGCCCAAGTTAGGTTTCTAACCGGGCTATGGCTTGTGTGTTCGAGTTGAGCACTTGGCCGGTGGTTTGCATGAATGAATTTAGAGTGGTGGATCACTGGGTCAACATGTTGGTAGTTTGTGTAGAAGCTTTGATCATAGCTTCTAAACCCTTTTCTAAGAAACTCAAACGTTTGTCATGATCGGAATTTGATTGATTTATGGACTGATGAGGATTAGGATGTTGCTTTTGAAAAGGTGGGTTAGAAAAATTGTTCGGTGCATTGAACGGGACAGTGTTTCCCCTCGGGAATTGCGGGTTTGACGCGGGAATAAAGTTTTGATTTTCGAAAGAGTTTCCTTGATTCCAAGCAAAGTTAGGATGATTTCTCCAACCTAGATTGTAGGTTGGAGAAAATGAATCATTTCTGGGACGCTGGAATGCAGCGTTCATCTATTCTAATGCATGGTTGTTTCCTAGAAGAGGACATTCCTCTGAAATGTGGGTAGGAGACTGACAGTTATGACATCCCGGGGCAGAAATATGATTGATTTGAGCCGGAGCTCGTTCCTTAACTTCTAAGGTTTCTAACCTCCGCATAATCATCGCCATCTTTGCTTCAGAAGCACTATTTGACTCCAAGGAAAACCACTAGACTTAGATTGGGGAACAGATGAAACCCTGTCATCACAGTTTTCCTACTGCATTATTTTCTCGGATAAACTCTCTAGAAATTCTCAAGCTTCATCTACGTTTTTCCTCATAAAATCTCCCTGACATATCGATTCTAAAGATGTTTTAGAAGAATAGTCCAATCCTTTATATATGACTTGGCACAATCGCCATTTTTCTAGACCATGATGAGGACATTGGATTAAAAGATCTTTGAATCGGTCGAAATATTTCTAGAATGGCTCTCCCGGACAATTTTGAAGTTTTGAATGCTGTTCCTAAGCTTTACCGTTTTGTGAATAGGGAAAAATTTTTTAAGAAAAACGGTGACAAATTCCTCCCATGTTGAGATGGAATTTGTCGGTAAGCTGTACAGCTATTTTTTAGCTTTGTCCTTAAGAGCAAATGGAATAAATCTAAGCTTAATCGTATCTTCGGTTAATTCTCTCATTTTAATCATAATACATACTTCCTCAAATTCCAAGATAAAAATATATGCATCTTCTGTTTTATTACCTGGGAATTTGGGAAGCATGTTTATGTAATGCGGTCTAAGCTTAAAATTTGCTCCATTTACTTCGGGGAGTCTTATGCAAGATGGAATTGTATTTCTGGTGGGATAACACATATCCTGAAGAACTGGTTGATTTGCCATTTCTTGGATTGGTTCAACACGGATTAAGCGATGAGAATTATCCCGAACCCAAATTTGCATACACCAAAAAAAATTTAAAGGAAAGAGAGAAAATTAGTTTTTTTTAAGGAAAGAAAGAAAGAAAATTAGTTTTTTTATGAGAAGATAAAGGAAAAAAAACCTAACTAAAACAAATCAAAGCAATCACTTTTCAATCAACTCTAATTCTAGGGTTTAGCCTAACTCCACTAGACCAGCTTCTAACCAAAAACTCCTACAGTGAAAAGATCAAAGTTTTACCCAGGTAGTTAGCCAGGTAAGGATAGTACTAGAGGTTGATCAAAGATCAATTAAGTACCTCTTTCCTTGCGGAGCGCTTTACGCAACCCCTAAACCTTGCCTTAGACACCAACTATTCTGAGAAAACTTAAACCGGTTCACTTAAGGATTTCTTGTTCCTTATTGAGCTCGAATCCTTAGGGGCCAACGTCTAATGAGTTTTAGAAGGTTAGGGTTTGTGAAGTGAGGAATTAGTGATTTGTGGGCTAAGGAAAGGGTGATGAAATCCCTTACCTTATCTTGATTGGGGTTTTGCCCTTAAGAATGTTTTAAGTGTGTGCCAAAACAAGTGCTACAATCACTTTGGCAAATTCCTACACTATATAAAATGCAACCCTAGAAATTAAAAGCGACTAAAAAGGATGATAAAAAGAAAATCTTTTTTTAATTATGGTCAACAACAATCAAATGTGAGAAGATGGTTCATGTTTGAATTTATTATCTTGTTAGTTAATGTCCAAGTGAAAGGTGGATTTTATTATGGTCAACAAAAATAAAATCTTTTTTTTTAAATCCTAAGTGTCTCTAATTATGAAGCTAATTAAAAAGGATGGAATTGAAAACTAGAAAGAAGACTTACCCGAAAGCAATGCTCCAAATTCTTGATCTTCAATCCAATATTTTCAAGCTCCAAGTGGTTCCTTTACAAGAAAATACACAAGTTAAAGAACCAAATTAATAAAATCATATTTTAGCACCTTCCCCGGCAACGGCGCCAAAAACTTGATGCGGCATAATTATGTACCAAAATTGCAAGTGCATAATTGATCAAGTTATAGTATAAAAAATATCGATCCCACGAGGAAGGTGATTTTAAGAGATTATTAGAAATGGTTCTTATGTTTTGTGCGTGACAATTAGGAATAAAGAATAAGTGTGATTGTGATGAGTGATTGTTGTGAATATATGCAAAAGATAATAAATCGAATTTTAGAGGAGAGAAGGAAGAATCAAAGAATAAATGAAATCACAAGACAAGAAAGAAGAATGAATAAAATCAAGAAATAAAACTAAGAATGAAAAAAAAAAATTTAAGAAAGTCAAGATGGAGGATTCAAAAGAGGTAAGAAATCTAGAATATAATCCACTAACCAATTTCAATTACAAAATATAAACTATTCTCTTTTTATCATATTTTAACTTAGATTTATTAAGCATAGATTATCAAACCATTTAAGGAAAGTGTAACCTATCAAATTATCATCTAAGTCAAAATTACTATTCTTGATAAGAACAACAACATGATAATAATCCTAGAATTCATAAGCATAACCTATCAAACCATTTAAGTTAAGCATAGATTATCAAATTCTTCTTCTACCGATTAGTTCTCTAGTTGATTATCCTAAACATGAACATTTTAAGTGCAAGAGAATAATTCATACAATATAAAGGAAATTAGACTAGATTCATACAATTCTAAGATTCTTACAAGAATTAAATTCACATCTTAAGAAATAAAAAAAAGAAAAAGAACTAATTGCAAAAATAAAAAGAAAAGAAAAATCTAAACTATGAACAAGAAATAAATCTAACTACAAAGAATTAAAATCTAAACTACAAAATATATTACAAAAATTAAATGTAAGAAAATAAATCTACTCTACAAATTAAAGTGCAAAAAGAAATAAAAAGACAAGAAAATAAATCTACACTACAAGCATGAATTTAAATCTAACTAATAAGCAATAATAAAGAAATTACTAAAAAGAAATAAAAGAGAAAAGAAATGCAAACCTTCAATTTGCTCTTCATCTCCATCCTCATCATTCAACAAAGAGGAGAAAGAACAAATTTAAAGTGGAGAAAAATTATTTTTATTAATTGTAACTAAAGTTATAATTTTTGGAAGGCCTTCTCAATTAAGAGTAGCCCTCCTCTCCAAATGGAGTTATAAAATTTTTCACGCCCTTAACCCCTCACTCTCTACCCCTATTTATAGTAATCATCAATGAATATGAGCCATTGGATTTGTCTTGAGCCCCAAGCAAAGGAATCTTCACATTTGAATTTGCTTTTTGTTCTTCTCTAGCCCAACATAGGAGGCCCATATGATTCATTTGATTTTCAAAAGAAAATCACAATCCAATTGCTGCAGCACTCAAGTCCGGCCCATTTTCATGATTCATTTGATTTTCAAGTCTCTGGCCCATTCAAAATCCAGCTGCAGTAATCAAGGAAAGTCCGGTCTTTGAGTTCTGCAGCAATCAATATTCGGTCCACTTAGAGTTTCAAGTCTCTGCAGCCATCAAGTTTTTGGAGCTTCATTTGAT
>BQKN01029661.1:0-23353 GCA_022839385.1 Asparagus kiusianus
TATATATATATAACTTAAAGTCCTTGTCACTACACTAAAACATTGAAGTTTTGCTGAGTTCTATAAATTTATATTGTAACATGCCTCGGTAGGTTGAAGATCTGTTGTTAGGCTGAAACTTGGACCTATAGAGAATTTTTTTTATTTAAATCCACTTTAGAAATTTGTGGCCAGTACAAATTGACTTTGGTTGCTTTTATATCATTCTAAAGTTCGTGCCACTGCACAAGAATCTAAAGTTGCTTTGAGGATTAAAATTTTATACTCTAACAATATTGAATATACGATCACTTTTATTGAAATACAGGTGATGATTGCATATCTATTGGAGATCTTGTTAACGATGTTCATATAGACCAGATTGTCTGTGGACCAGGACATGGCATTAGGTTCATGATCTATTTTGATAAATAAACATTGTTGTTGCTTTTATTTAGTGTAATGTGGTAATGATGATTGATAATTTAATTGGTTGATAGCATTGGAAGCTTAGGAAGGTATGGCAAGGCAGCTTCAGTTGAAGGTATAACCGTTAGGTATTCAAACTTTTATGGGACAACAAATGGAGTAAGAATCAAGACATGGCAGGTAAGTAAATTTTGTATTATTTCCATTTGAAAATGCTTCAATGTTAAGTGATGTACATCTATATTTTGAATTCATGATTAATTTAAAATTAAACTATTTTATAGGGAGGAAAAGGGTTTGTAAGAGGAATCAGGTTTGAGCATTGCAACTTCACCAAAGTTGATAATCCTGTAATCATTGACCAGTATTATTGTGATGCCCCTGGCAATTGCCCACCTCAGGTACATATGGCTTTGCCTATAGTCTATTCTGCTCATAAGATGTCATATTTTCCCCTTCATTTTTGGACTGTTGAAGATAAAACAGTCTCTCTCACAAAGGCGATGTATTTATTTGATATTAGTACCGTAATGATAACTATACACTTTACATTTTATTGAAGAACTTTTGCAAAAGATTCATGAACTTGCAAAATAAGGACACTTTTATTTAACGGTAGATTTCATAAAACCCCCTTAAGTTTGGGTGTTTATCAGATAACCCCCGTTAATTTGCAAAATGTTATAACACCCCACCCTCTGAGTTTTAGGGTCTTCGAAAACCCCTTACAGATTTAAATGGTTTTCAAAGGACCCCTTAAAAGCATTAACCACAACTTTCACTGGCTAAAGCGTCCTCTGTTTGTCACTTTACTCACCCATGTGAAAATTGATGTTAACTCTGTTAGAGGGATTTCCTCAAAAAAAAAATGAAGGGGTCTGTGAACCCCAAAACTCAAGGAGGATTTTGCGACATTTTAAATGTTAATGGAAGTTATCTGAGAAAAGCCTGAACTTAAGGGAGGTTCTGAAAATTTACCCTTTATCTTTAGTATAACTCTATGTTCAGTCAAGAACTGTTTTTCTTTTCTTTGGGAACATTCAAAACAGAAAAACTAAAAGAAAATGTTTATTCAAAAATTTTGAGCTCGATATTGAATCCTCTTTTGTTCATTCCTCTTTGTTCGGTTTGCCTTTGTTTAAATTAGATCCTTGATAACTGTCAAGAGTGTTTTTATATACAATATTTCATATGGAAAATAATGTTCACAATTATGTAATCTGTCAAAATGTAAGGGTAATTTTAAAGCGGTATTTAAAACTTTAGAAAATTCAAAAGAGAGTAAAAGAATACAATAAAAATGAAATCTTTACAGGAACTCCCTTACTAACTCTTCTGAAATTTTTTTGAGGTATCAATATATCTTTGCATAGAAATATATACACTTCTCAATTTCTAATCTACTTGCATTTCATGTAGAATAATGCAGTTCAAATCAGCAATGTAACATATGCAAATTTGTATGGAAGTTCAAACACCCCAGTTGCAGTAAGTCTTAACTGTAGCCAGAGTGTACCGTGCACGTTGATGGAGTTCGATACTTTGAATATTTTCTCACCAAACCGCGGGGTTAGCCCGAAAGCCTATTGCATCAATGCCCACGGCTTCACCAGGGGATTCATATATCCACAAATTTCATGTCTTCAAACACCAGCATGAACTTACACCTAGAACATTTGAATTGCATCAGTGTGTGATGTTTGTTGTATTTGAGTTAATTATTTGTTATGTCCTTGATATAATAAGAAAGAGGTGAAGTTTTCTACTTTTGCTTATGCAATGGAATCTACTGGAAAATGCTTCTTCCATTCTTAAACTCGTTACTTGTTGGCATTTTAAAGAAATTATGAACTTATAATCGCCGTCACTGTTGCGGTGGAAGGAGTAACATGGTATCAAAGTAATCTAAGTTCCATTCCAACCGCCCATGAATTACTTACTATAAGTTATTATAATAAATAATTTTAATTTTCTATTCGATTCAAAATAGATTAATTGGATGAATGTATCAAAAATGAAAATATTCATTGACCTTGGTACATTGTATTAATGATATATCAAAAAATATCAACCACTAAATTAATAATTTTCGGAAGTAGTTTCCTAATTCAAAAGTAGATATACATTTCATACACAAATAATGCAATATGCTAGACGATTAGAAGACATGGTTGACATCAATTTTCTCATTGCATGGTGCTAATGCTAACTCATTAAATCCTATTTCAGTTAACTGAAACTGCCCAAGCACTATTACAAAAGCCCCTTATTGTAACGGCTAATAGATTAAACCGTTGCTATTAACCTTATTGAAACGGTTATTGCAAGATCTAATTTTTTTTTCATTCTATTTGAAACGGTTGTCAATTATAATTAATTAAAAATAGATATTTTTATTGAAATTAAGGTGGAAAAATTAATCAGTGGGAACAAATAAAAGCGCGGAATAAATTTGAGGGAATAAATGAAACCGTGGAACCAAATTAAAGGCGGTGAACTTTTTCTCTTGTAACCTCCGCTCTCTCTCAAGTCTTAAACCCCCAATTAACCTCATCATCTCCGCACGATCGGCGTTTCTGAAATCATCCGCTCTCAAAAACTCAGAACGACATTTTCCAAATCGACCCAGAAATCATCCGCACGATCGACCCAAAAATCCTCCGTCTCCGAACTCTCCTCCAAATGTCGCTTTCCAGATCTCAAGACCACTGCTTTGAAAGTCTCAATTGATCTCCGATCTCGCCTCAAGACCACCGCTTTTCAGATCTTTGCGCATTTGTCGGAGTCGTGTAATTGTGGTTGCGCGTTGCAATTGATCTACGATTTCTGGCAAGGTATTTTGAATTTGTTTGATTAAATTATTTATTTAACTTGTAAATATCCCCAATCGGTTATCAAGTATGTGCATCTAATTTGTAGAGGAAAGCCCTTTGTTTTTCATTTTATAAAGAAAAAAGTAACTTTTTTTGTTCTTAATAGGAAAATCCTAATCAAGATCTAAGAGACATGTTTTCATGCTCTCCCTCAACCAATTTGTAATTTCTATATATTTCGGTACATCTTTTTTCTTTTAACAAATTATAGATTATTTTTTAGGATTAAAAGAAAAAATTTTAAGACCTGTGATATCGATTTTAGCATGTAGCTTGTTGCAAAATTTTCTTGGTAACCCTATTTTAGAAATTCATACACAATTAAGGTACATGCTTCTGTCAATGTTTATAAATATGGAATTTGTTTATGTGCATGTTTATGTATCTCATACAACTTAAATTCTTTTCCTAGCTAGGTTCATTTTGTGTCCTTCTGTCTATGATAATTTTATGTTCATATGGAATTTGATTATGTGCATTTTTATGTATATCTTTGGAATGCTTTTCACCAATAAAAAACTCTAACTATTGCTGGTATTAGTTTGTTATTAATTTTCTCTATTGAATGAGTTACATGAGTGTTTTGATTCCATAAAAACCAATAGTATTTTTTTAAATATGAAGCATGCTTTTGTCAATTTTGTTCAGAGCATCGATCCATGTATCCCTCCAGAAGGCATTACAATTGATGATGGTAATATTGAGTGGGTTAGAGAAGATGTGGGTTAGCACATTTGTAAGTCAGTGTATGTAGGAAAAATTGCAAAGAAGAGAATAAAAGAAATTTGATTTTTGATTCCTTTAAATCTCGATTACAACTTGATTACAAAAGAGAAGAAAACGAGTTTGGTTTTCTCCTTTGTTTAAAACTGGGTTCTTCTCGGTAGCGATGGAATGCCTCCTTCGATTGCTCACGTCGAATTTGCTCTCCGTTGACGATCTGACCGTTCTACTTGTGTTTGAACAAGTCAAACGCCCAATCTGGCGTTCAGAACCCAACTTCGTGTCTTAGGATTGAGACGCGAGGTTGGGTGTTAGCTGAACATTGATAAACGCGAGGGTCGCTCACGTTTTGGCTTGTCGCCTACTTGGTGACGCGGGGGTTGGTGTGGGTTGAACTCCCACGAACGCGAGGGTCGCTCACGTTGATTTGTTACTTGGAAACGCGGGGGTCGCCTGCACTTCCATAATTGTAACGCGGGGATGACTTCCGCGTTTTAGAAGGAGCTAGTTGATTTGTAACTTCTTTTGTAAGGCGTTGCAAAGACCGTTGTTCTGTAATCCTCGCTTTAGCTGTTGTGGAGTGTGAAAGTCGTCAGATTGTAACTTTCACTATAGATTGTGAAGACTGCTGAATAGAGTTTCCATCAGTTGTCGGAAGTGTCGTCGAATTGTAATCCTTCTCGATCTATGTGAAAAGTCCTCCATTTGCAGTTTCTTCGCTTATCGGACCGAAAACTATTTGATTATAGCTTCCGTTGTAGGAGCTTAGATGGGAATCAACATCCATAGTGTCTTTTAGACGAATATTTGCCCACAGCTCTCTACCAAGCAACTCACCAACCAAGTCCGACCTTTTATTTCTGAAATCATCCTACTGCTCATCAGCATCTCTAATAGTTGCTAATATAATATTGGTCATGTTATTATCGCAACCATCAAGATCAATCATCTCAGAAATGAGGTAGTGTTTGCGGTGATTGTGGAGTTGCGGATGCAGTGATTTGAAAGTTATTTAATTGTAACTTCCATTGTCGGGGCTTGTTTTAATTAGCTATCCATTGTGATTTTTAGATAGCCTACAGAACCCCCTCCAAAGTTTTCGAAAGTTCGCGGTTGACTGGGATGAATTTTCGAAATACTTTGGACCCCAAAATCTTGTGAATTGATTGCTCACTCCGTCTGATCGAGTCAGATGATTTCAATGTCATTGACTGTAATCTATCTGTGCTTCTCAATAGACTCCCCTGCGGAGTCACCAATTTCTCCCCGGCTTTGGTCGGCTTGATGATCGCTGCTAGCTCTTCTTTTAAAAAGCTGCAATTATAATGGTCCAATGCATAAACAGCTTATGCATTTGAGAATTGGAACGCGTGGGTGAGCCCAGCGTTTTGGAATTTCAACCGACCCGAACGCGAAGGTCGGTTTGGGCGGGATTCTGACCTCGAATCCTGTTTGTTATGATTTGACAGGCTATCACAGCCGTCTATAAATAGACCGCTAAGGGTCAAATCAGAGTCATTCGGCTCTTCTTGAAATTCTAACGAAAGAATTTTCGTTCGATCTCCGGCGAGAACTGTTCATCTCCTCCGACGAGATCTCATGGCACCCAAGAAGCCCGCTCCTCGTTCTCCTCGATCTGATGCTGCTGCGGCTCGAGAATCGGCATCGTCAGCGCCGGCCGGCGGCGCTGCTGCTCAGGCGAACGTGCCGCCTCAGCTTCCTTTGATCGGTGGTAAGCATGGCCTTCGTGGTCGTTGAACTTGCTTCGGTAAGTTTTGATCTTTGGATCCAACGAGGAAACTCGTTTCAAATAACGCGGGGCTCGACTCCGTCGTTTGGTGTTTTTGACGAGGGGTTCGACCTCCGCGTCTCAGCTTCTTGACGCGAGGGTCGACCTACGCGTCTGAACTTTCTGACGCGATGTTCGACCTTCGCGTCTGAACTTTGCTGACGCAGGTGTCGACCTTCGCGTCTGAGCTTTGCTAACGCGGGTGTTGACCTTCGCGTCTGGGCTTTGCTTTTGACTTAACTGATTTTTTCTTCGTTTTGTAGTGCGTCATACCAGTGAACCACTTCTTTTTCGCCACCATTTTGGACATGTAGGTGGAGTGGACATGAACATGACATTCAATTCGCGCCAAGAACTCCCAGTCTTCCGTTTTAAGGATAAGAGTCGCACAGAATTAGTCACACAAGCTTCTCCCGAAACTCTTAGGATATTGGTTACAGACGCTAAGTTTGAGCACACGAACCGTAAGCCAATAGTCAAACCTGGATTCCTCTTTGGGGACTTTGTTGACTTTGATGCCGACACCGCTTATGATGGGAACTATAAGTGGCTGCGGAAAGTTAGAGACCGCAACCTTTTCTTGCCCAACATGGAGAGAATGTTCCCCATATCTTATTTCCAGTGTGCATCCGTCCCGAGGCACATGGATTGTCCCTTGGTGAAGGATCAAGATGGAGTTGCTCTTGGAACTTTGACTTTCCACGGGGTCCGCTCGGCAGGTTATGGCCGGCAGGTGACTGCTTTACGACCAGGTTTATTTGCTAAGGAGTATCCCCTTGGCGAAGTAGCTAGTCCCGCGAGGACTTTTGTTAAGAGGTTTGTGGAGAAGAGAGGGGAATTTCCCGCGCAAGGATTCAGAACTCCTGGCTGGGTTCATTCTCCAGTGACAGGGTGGTGGACCCGGATGACCAAGTTTGTTTTGGACGAATTGGATGCGCCCCTCTCCCAGGCTGGTTTGAAAGTCCCTGTGCGGGCCACCAAGTTTGGAATTATCCAGAGCCACTTTCACTTCTTCTCTATACTGGAGAAGTATAACCCTGATACTTGCACTTTCTTCACTCCTGTGGGGGAGTTAGGCTTCGCTCTTCACGAGATGCACGAAGTCTCGGGTCTTCTTCTTGGAGATTTGCCGTATGAAGAATTTGTTCCGGGATCGGCGGAACTCCAACTTTTAAAGAAGGCCAGCCCCGAAATTTATGCCACTTTATGGGAAGTCATGTGTCACTTCCACATCTGTATGCAGCTGACGGGGGCCCGCGGAAGCAGCATTAAACAAGTGTCTTGGGCGGAATATTTATTCCAGAACTTGACCAGTAAGGGGGGCTTAGTGTCCCGATTATCGGCCAGCACTTTGGAAGAAGTCCAAGCCCGGATTGATGATGCTACCTCTCACTACACAAATAAGGCCAAGGAAGATGTTTTCCCAGCCCATACGGAATTCGAGAGTTTCCATTACCAAGCTCTGCTCCCTATCTCTGATACGGCGCTTTTGGCTGGGTATTTGATGCTGTGGCTCAAGCGGTGCGTCGTCCCTACCAGGCCGATCGACGCTCTTGCTGTTGAGGTGATCTACCCCGCTGTTCTTTTAGCCCACGGGAAGCCTGTGAGCCTCCTCAGTGCTATGGTGGGTTGTTTGCAATTTGGATTGCGGGAGCTGACCTCGGACTTCGTTGACACTACAGAGGTGGAGTCCGAGGGTCGCAAGGCTTTCAAGACTCCTAATCCTAGGGTACCAATGCCATATACCTATTTGATGGCTTGGTACGTGCTCTACTGTCCTTCATTGATGAGTGCAGCCTCTGCCCCAGAAGATCCATTCATCCCATTCGTGCAAAGACTAGAGTCTGCGAAGTGGGAAGGGGGGTATATGGTTAGGATTCGCCAAATCTTGGCGCGAGATACCCACTTCCATATCTACCGCTGTTTCCCTGATTTCGAGGGCGATATCTATGGCGCAGAATATCAGGACGTAGCCGGTCCTAACGGATTTACTCAGCTAAGTGGAGGTGTTTTCCATTGGCTTCTCTCCATCCGGCCAGGCTACTTAGTCTTCCGGCAAGGCGTCAACTGTTTCGTCGAGCCCTACCAACCTTATAGGTTTGCTCGCCAATTTGGTTACGATCAGTTGTACGTCGGTATCCCTCGTCCTCAACTATCGGTTGTGGGCAACTTGTATGAAGGAGCTAGGGCCTGGTATTATTCTGTAGCAGGTTATACCAAGGCCATCTTCAGGCTTCCCCACAAGACTGCCAACTCCTACACCTCCATAAGCTTCTGTAATTGGTATTACGCCGCTTCTCAGACTCCCAACTACAACATAAATTCATCGTGCCTGAAAGACATTAGGCACATGTATTCTTTAAGGAGGGGGTCAAAGACATCCCGTTTGAGAGGGATTGATGAGTTCTTAGCCGTTGAGAACCAGCCTGTTGGGCAGGAAGAAGAACAAACAGCTGGGCTTGCTCCAGGAGAAGAATAACGTGTGGCTGAGCCTCCCATTACGAGAGCGATGGGGAAAAAAAACTTTCTGCAGAAGAAGCCGGCAAGTATGATAAGCAAACCCGTCGGAAACTGCTGGTTGATTCTCCTCCCAAAGGCCAACCAAAACCCAAGTTGATGGCTGAAGCCATCCGGGCTGCTGTAGATGAAGGGCAACAGGAGTCATCTGTAGCGGGCCTATCGCATAGAACCGGGCTTCGCTCTCAGGGGCCAGCCCTTTCAGGCGGTGCTTCTTCTTATCATCCTCCTGAGGACGAAGAGGATGAGTTAATGGCTGCAGATGCAGAATCTGCTCCAGTGATGGACCTCCCTAAGTCTCCAACATTAGAACCAAGGGGTCTCGAAGAGAATCCAACTCCTTCTCCTTCAGCCTTAATACTGCCGGCTGAGGGTTTAAGTCCTAGTCCTACAACAGGACGTATGACTAAACCAGCTGCTGGTACCAATCTTCCTGAATCTTCAGCTACTCAAGATGATGAAGAACGAGTTGATTACGAAGGCTCCTCGACCGGTGGTGAAGCTGACGAAGATAGAGGTGGTGAGGGTGCTGAAGTTGGCAACTTGCCGGGTGATGATACAGAAGATGAGGAGCGCAATTCTATGGATGACATAACTCTTTTTGATGATGCTCCCAAGGTTCCATCTGATAAAGCATCAGGTTATACTCCTTTTTATCTCACCGATAAGCTAAGTTTGTTTCGACTTATCCCGCATGCTTTTTCCGCGTTCCGACCGTTTTTTCGTGCAGGTTCGCCAACCCCCGGGACTATTTTAGCTGCTCCTTTAGAGCAAGAACAAGAGCAACATACACTTGGCTCACCCACAACAACTGCTCCGCCTGCAGCGTTACCTGAAACTACTGCTGCAACTTCTCTTCCGGAACAGTCGGTCGTGCAGGTGTCGGCTCCTTTGCAGGAGCAAACCTTACATGACTCTTCTGTGGTAGCTACTTCACCGAAAGCGGTGATGAAGATCTCACTCACCCCAACAGAGGCTGGGCCAAGCTCATCTCAAGCGAAGGCTCTGATGACTTTGACCTCAAGTCCTTCGCAACTGAATATTTCAATTGCCTCTGCTGCTTCGGCACCTGGATCGCCTACTAGTCATCGTCTTAACGCACCGATCTCAGCTGCTGAAGGGGTATCTTCCGGTGCGGTTGTCAGGCTTGCGAATGCACCTAAGTTCCTTCAGATCTCTTTAGCATACCTGAATGTCCTTGCGAAGACGGTGGTTGAGTCCATGACGAATGGTCAAGGAACTTTGAACTCCTTTCGACCTCTTCTGGAGGCCGGCTTGAATGGAGTCAGGAGCGTGGGCGACACTCAATGGTTTGAGCGCTGTTCCATGATTATCCTTCGTTTGGAAGAGAGATTACAACGCTTCGAGACTATGGGTCAAAGTGACCTTCAGCCACAAATTATGTCAGCTTTGGCTAAGCTTCAGGTCGCAGAGGTGCTTCACCGAGAAGCACTAGAACAAGACTTGGCTGAAACAGAACGTCAGGTTGCGGAGCTTCGAGAGCGTAACATTCAGAAGCGAGAAGAACTAGAACGCTCGACTGCTTCTCTGAATTCGCTTCGTGATAGACTTGTCGAAGCCGAGGCTGAAGTCCTACGCTTAAAGGCTGAAGTCTCTCGCGAAGAAAGTGTTGTCAATATCCTCAGCACCCAGAATGCAAACGGTGCTTTGGAATATCATTCGCAAGCCCAAGTCCTAGAACAGGCCAGGAACAAAGTGGCGGCCATCATCGTACCAAGTGCGGATGAACTCCGGGCCAAGGCTGAAGCTATGGTGCGAACTGCTCACGAGGAGGAATTAGCTGAACTCAAGACTCAACTCCTCTCTTTTGACTTGATGCATGAGTGAATTTAGTTTTTTTTTTATGTTCTTTTGATAAGAACAAGTTTTGTCTTGTATCACTTTCTTTTGGCTTTTGAATAAAAAGTGATATTGATCCTCTAGTGTTCTTTGCATTTATTATGTTTTGATTTTAGACAACAAATTACAAAGAATACTCAGAAATTTTCTATCGTAAGATAACTCTAGAAAATTTTTAACTGTTAGGGATAAATACTTGATTATTCTCCCAGAATCGAGTTGCAAAGCAGAATCCTTCCTGTGTTATTTTGGTGTTAAACACTGAAAGAAGTCCATAAGTGCCAGAAATATAGTTCTGACTTGGTAAGGGGAATATTGTGATCAGGGTAATTTTGAGGGCTTATCGCTCTATTAAAGAGAGTCGATAAGTTGATTTTGCGATCTGGGCAATTTTGAGGACTTATCGCTCTATTGGGAAGAGTCGATAAGTTGATTTTGTCAGAGGTATAATTTTAACTTGACGAGAGAGAAAAATTGCGATCGGGGCAATTTTGGAGACTTATCGCTTTATTGGGGAGAGTCGATAAGTTGATTTTGTCAGAGGTGTAATTTTAACGTGACAGGAAAGAAATTATGATCGGGACAATTTTAAAGACTTATCGCTCTATTGGGGAGAGTCGATAAGTTGATATGTGTCAGAGGTGTAATTTTAACGTGACAGGAAAGAAATTGCGATCGGGGCAATTTTAAGGACTTATCGCTCTATTGGGAAGAGTCGATAAGTTGATATGTGTCAGAGGTGTAATTTTAACATGACGTCTGTGGGGATAAAATCCTTTTATGTCTTGCTGGGGGAGGTCACTAAGTATTTTTATCATCGGAATGATGGATTATGATACTTAGGATTTGAACAAGATCTTGGGTAGTTTTATTACCCCCTCGAAAGGAGTTGATAAACTGGTTATTTATTGCCCTGTTGGAGAGAGCTAATAAATTGACGATAATCTGAGTGATTCTGAGGACTTATCGTTCTATTAATGAGAATCGATAAGTGGATTTTAACAGAGGAATTATAGTCATATTGGTGGTGATAATAACTAAATTCAATCTCTGTTAGGGTGATGATCATCTGAGGTGTGATATTAACCTGATGTGTTGAAAGGATACAGAGTTTTGAACGCACTCTACTGAAAGAATCCACGAACTTTGAGAATAAGTATCAAGAATGGGTTCTCTATTTGGAAGACTTATAACGCTGAGGTGACCCTTGCGTTTGAGGTGTGAAACGCGAGGTTAAGAATCTTCATAACGCTGGTCTGAGCCTAGCGTTTGAACGTGGGTGTGAACCTCGCGTTGAGATTAAAGTCTTAACTGACTTTATCTAAAAACGTAAAAGATTTACGTTTTTAAAACGGTTGGGATTCTTTTTAGAGTCCCTAACCATCTAAACAACTTAACAGCTGTTATAAATAGACCTGAGTGGTCACATCAAGAGTCATTCGACTCTTTCTACTTTCGGCTATTTCCAAGAACGAGAAATCTCGTTTGACTTCGGCGAGATCTCCGACGAACTTCGTCTTCTTCGTTCGAAAACGCCTCCTCCGATCCACTGTGCTGATGGCGCCATGGAGGATGGGTTCAAGCTCCAAGAAAGTCGTCGGAGCGACTTCCAAAACACCGTCGGTTGAGGGCGCCGGCGGTGTTCCTGTTCGTGCTAGGATGTCGTCCTCATCCCCGCCGTCACAGGAACTTCCCTATCGTGGTAAGTGCCGACTAAAAGAACTTGCTTTGGCAAGTTTTCTGAAAACCCTAAATGGGTTCTTGATAACGAGAAAGATGACTCGTTCTAACTGGATGAAAACGCGGGGTTGGGATATCCTTTGGGTCCCGACCCTCGCGTTCCAAATTTTTAACACGAGATTCGACCCTCGCATTTGAGAATTCTGACGCGGGGCTCGACCCTCGCGTTGGAAATTTGGACATGAGACTTTAACCCATTATGTTTCGGGTTCTATCTTTATGTCGATAGCTCATTAACATCTGCTTTTGATTGTGCAGTGCTTCTTCCAAATGTGCCGTTTTTGCAGGAACATCATTTTGGGTATATTGGCGGACCTGATGCGAATGAAACTTTTAGTCTTCACAACACAGTTCCGCTTTGCACTTTCGCTGACTCCGAGAGAACGGACATGATTAGGTCTCCTCGATGTTCAACTCTTAGAGTTTTGATCACTGATTTGGACATGGAGACCCCTACTGGTCATGCCCAGTTTCCCAAACCGGCGTTCATATTTGGGGATCGAATATCCATTGACGATCACCTCGTACTTGCAGAAGACTCGAAGCTGTTGCGGAAAGTTGATAATCGCTACTTCTTCCTTCCCAACATGAAGAGGATGTATCCCCTCTCCTACTTTTTGAATGCAAGCCGTCGTCGGGGTCTGACTTTTGACATAGTCAAAGAGAAGGAAAATGTGTCGTTCGGATCTGGTCGACGGGCTCGTACACAAATCGGAGGGCAGCTCAAGGGATTGAGACCTGGTTTGTTTGAGAAGAAGGAGCTGGTTCAGGAGATGCCACGCCCAGCGAACATCTTTATTCGCCAATTCCTTATGACTCATGGTGAATTTTCTACCCAAGCGTTCAGATCCCCTGGATGGGTTTGTTCCGGAGAAGGAGGTTGGTGGACCCGTATGGTTGACTTTGTTCTTGAGGAGCTTAAGGAATCGCTCGCTCAATCGGGTCTCACAATTCCTGTATTAGCTGTTCGACGGGGAGTTGTGCAGAGTTTCCATAATTTCTTCGCTATGTTGGAGAAATATAACCCTGATAGCTGCACATTTTTCACACCTGCAGGAGAGTTAGGTTTTGCTCTTCATGAGATGCAAGCGGTGTCGGGATTGCCACTTGGGAAAACACCCTACGAAGAGTTCATCCCTACTACCGAAGAGCTTTCTCAGTTGAGGTTAGCGCACCCAGAAATTTATGCTACTTTCTGGGAGTTGATGTGCCACTTCCACATATGTGCTCAAATCTGTGGGACGCGTGGGGGAGGCATCATGCATACCACGTGGGCAGAATATCTCTTTCAGAACTTAAACCGAAAAGAGGCAGCCGTCTCTCGTGTTGCAGCCATCTCTCCCAAGATGGCCAAAGCTCGGATTAAGGCTTCTAATGCCACCTACACAACAGAGCATATGGAAGATGATTTTGAGGATGGTATCGAGTTCAAAAGTTTCCACCACCAAGCCACAGTCCCTATTTCTGATGCGGCTCTTCTCGCAGGCTTCTTCATGATTTGGCTGAAGCGGTGCGTGGTACCGACAAAACCAGCTGAGGCTATATTAGCGGAGGTCATGTACCCAGCTACTTTATTAGCGCATGGAAGACCTGTAAGTCTCCTAACCGCTATGGTCGGCTGTATACAAAATGGCCTGAGGATGTTGACCTCAGAACTTCTCAGCGCTTCAGAAATTACCGCTACCAAGAAGAAAGCTAGGAGAGCTCCCCCACCCCGTGTACCAATGCCATACACATATTTGGTGGCCTGGTTTGTGTTACATTGCCCCTTACTAATGACAGGAGTATATGAGGGTGACGATGCTTATACTCCCTTCGTACAGAGATTAGAGTCGGCCACGTGGACATATTCTTACATAGTCAGGGCTCGACAACTCCTATCTCGGGAAGATAGTTATCGGATTTTCTGTTGTGCTCCTGATTTTGACGGAGCTGACGTGAAGGATGCCCGCTTCCTGGACTTGCTTTTTGAGGGCTCGTCTTCTTTGGAAGAAGGCACATTCAACTGGCTTCTTATGATCAGGTTGGGCTACCTGGTCTTCCGCTTGCGGGAGAAGTGTTTTATTGAGCCTTACGTGCCTTCTCGGTTCGCTAGGCAATTCGGATATGACCAGCTTTATGTTGGCAATCCCAACCCGGCATTGGCTCATATTGGGAATTTATATGAAGGAGCTCGTGCATGGTACTTCTTTTCCGCCGGGGGAACCCATGCGCAATTCACTCTACCCAATTCGCCGCCTGGCTGCTCCACTGTTGCCGATTTTCGCAGCTGGTATGAAGAAGTTTCCCAAGTCACGGGGTATGATATTTACACCTCCTACATAAGTGAGATTCGGGAATTGTATCGTTCGAGGAGTCGTTCTTCCAGCACTCGTTTGCCGGGGGTAGAAGAATATCTATCTTGTGAACAAGAAGCATCTGGGGCTGTCGAAGCTCCTAGGAATTTATCTGCCATCGAGCCTCCCAAGGAAGAAACTCCTATGGAGATCGAAGAGGAAACACCGATCGCTGACTCTCCCGAAGAAAAGCCAATTCCAGAATCGCCTGCTCTTGAACCTCGTCTTCTGAGATCGGGTAAGAAGGCACTTTCTGCTGCTGAACAAGGCGAGTATGACAGGAGAGTGTGTAAACGACTGCCTGTCGTAGCCAAAAATTCAAAGAAGACCAAGTTGATGGGAGACGCGATACGATCAGCACATGCTGCATCTCCTGAAAACAGAGAGGATATTACGCTTCCCACCGCTCCTCCAAGTCTTGAAGCAACAATCGGTGAGCAGGAAGAGGATATCTTAGGCTCCACGTTAGAGATGATCAAAAAATTCTTATCTGAAGCCCCGCACACCTCTACTCGCACTGATTATGCGAACTGCTTCGTTTATCCGACCGCTCCACCCCCAAGTTCTGAGACACTGAGGGAGCTCATCGAACAATTGGAACGTTGGATGCAAATGACCATTGACGTTGTCAGTCTCGGGGACGTAAGTTACAAGGTTTTTGAACCTCATTTGCTGGAATGCTTGGCTAAGATCAAGCATTAGGGCGATAAAATATGGACCGATAACTGTCGTGAGAGCCTCATTATCTTGGAATATGAGCTGGAATTCCTCTCCATGCTGCAACGTAACGTCATAGGCCCAGAAGTGGATCGGGCTCTTTTTGAGGCCAAGGCTTCGAAGGCACAACAGCAAGAGGTTCTTCAGAAGAGTTTATCCGAAACGGAACCTCGTCTTGCTCGCCTGCGTGAGGAACATACCCAAGTACAGAGGGATATGGGCAACCTCGCTGCGGGTCTTCGGGATACTGCAGCAGAACTTGCTCGTGCTGGTATTGAAGTACCTCAGATAAACGATCAGCTAGCTGATGGTGTGGAGATTCTAAAAGGGTTCGCTGGTTATTGCGATGGACTCTTCAAATGCTATTGCGACGAGATTGTTGCTGCCGATAAGCTTCGGCGAGAACTTGCGGAAGCAACACCCAATGAAGAGGAGCTCAAGAGCAAGATAACGGAAGATATCAGAAAGGCTCACGAGGAGAATATATCAGCGCTGAAATCTAAGCTTAAAGCTTTTAGACTGATGAGTCCCGATGTTTAGGATTTGCGCTACTTTTAGTGGAGGGATAAATTTGTATCATTTTCCTTTCAATTGCTTTCACTTTTGTATTCAGATTAACAATATTGAATGGAAATGATATCATTTTGGTTTTCATTATCTCTTTTATTGAAATATGATTCAAGACAATGGAAAGCGTAGTGTCAACTCAATATGAAAACGAAATTCTCTTTATTATCATTTATAAAACAATTCTAGAAAATTTCAATCGTCAGAGGTGTAGTATTAACTTGACGAGATACAAAATAGAGTTACACTATAAATAGGCAACCCCCAGCCTGATTTAGCTGGGGTATAGGGGGCTACATGATTTACGGGAAATATCTCTTAAGGAATTTCCCATTAATTGGCATCATGAGCCTGTCTCATTGCTGATTAATGAGGCGATATGCCGTTCGAATAAACTGATTCTATTATGAAGGGCCCTTCCCATTTAGGATTGAACTTCCCTTTGGTTTTGTGTGTCATCACCATGGGTCGTCTGTTGGCCAAGACCAAATCGCCTTTCTTGAAAGTTCGTTCCTTAACCTTTTTATTGTAGGCTTTGGAAATCTGAGCTTGATACATTTCGATCTGCTGCTTAGCTTGAAGTCGTTTGTCATCTAGGGCTTCAAGTTCTTGCAGACGCCGTTTATGCTTTTCTTCTTCTGTTAGTCCCGTCGTGACAGCGACTCTCAGAGAAGGAATCTGGATCTCCAGTGGCAATACGGCTTCACAGCCATATACCAGCGAGAACGGTGTAGCTCTCGTAGGGGTCCTCACCGTTGTGCGGTAAGCCCACAAACATTCGCCGAGTCTTTCATCCCAATCACGTCGGCTTTTGGAAACGAATTTCTTGAGAAGTTTCACAATGGTTTTGTTGAAGGCTTCTGCAAGACCATTCGCCGGCGGATAATATGCCGTAGATGCTACACTCTGAATTCTGAATTTGTCACAAAACCTCTGGAACCCAAAACTGACGAATTGTGTCCCGTTGTCATGAACTATCCGCCTCGGGACTCCAAAACGGTAGACAACGTGGTGTTTGATGAATTTGATTACGTTGGAAGTTTTGACTTCTTTCAACGGGATTGCCTCCGCCCACTTGGAGAAATAATCGGTCACAGCCAGGATGAACCGATGTCCTTTAGAAGTTGAAGGAGAAATTGGACCTACAATGGCCATGCCCCATTCTTCAAATGGCCATGATGCAGATGTGGAGTGTAAGTTTCCAGGCGCTTGGTGGATGAAGTCCCCATGAATTTGACATGCGTGACAACGTTTAGCGTAGTCAACCGCGTCTGAGAACATTTTTGGCCAGTAATAGCCAATTCGACGGAGGCGATCCCCTAATTTAGCTCCGGGCTGATGAGCTCCGCACATTCCGTCGTGAGCTTCCTTGAGGGCCTCTTTTGCTTCCTTTTGAGAAAGACATCAGAGCATAATGCCGTCATGGGATTTATGATACAGAGTCTGAGTGATTGCATCGTAATAGAATCGGAGGGCCTTTCGTTTAATGGCGGTCGCTTCCTTAGGATCGTCAGGCAAGATTCCGTATAGGACATAGTCAATATATGGAAATCGCCAATCTCTAGACTCGAATTCTATGGAGGTCGTACAGACTTCCTCCGTCATTGTCTTGTCTGAGCTTTCCTCCTTAGGAATCTTGGAGGAGTATAGTTCACGTCCTGAGACTGGGATTGTCGTTTCGATTCCTGGCGATAATGCCAGCGAAGTTGCCAATGAAGCCAAAGCATCTGCGTAAGCGTTCTGGGCTCGTGGAATGTATTCGATAAAGAATCCCTCGAACTGCTTAGCTTGCTTCAGCACTGCGAAGTAGTATAGGATTAAGTCCTCATGACGTACTTCCTATTCCCCTCGGACTTGATTTACAATGAGCTGAGAATCACCATAGGCCTCCAGGTGCCGAATATTGAGTTCTTCGGCAAGTCGCATCCCTAGTAGCAATTCGTTATACTCAGCTACATTATTGGTACATGATTCGATTAAGGAAAATCCTCTTGGGATTACGTGACCGTTAGGCGAGACGAGCACCAATCCTACTCCCGCAGTAATCGCTCCATGAGGGTTTGCTCTGGACGCACCGTCGAAGAATAGTTTCCACACTTGTGTAGATTCTTGAGTGACACAAGCTTCGGCGACTTCGTCGGGCAATTCTTCATACAATCTAGATGTCCCTGGCACCGGGTGATCGGCTAAGAAATCTGCCAATGCTTGACCCTTGACTACCTTTTGGGACATAAATTGCATGTCGTATTGCGACAATAGGATGGCCCACTTTGCAAGCCGACAGTTCAGAGACGATGGTTTCGTCATCAGAACTCTCAAGGGATTCACCTTAGAGATGACATGAATTGTTTGTCCAACTAGGTAATGTCGCATCTTTTGAACCGCGAATACCAAAGCGAGATATTCTTTTTCAACCGGGTTGTACCGATGTTCGGCTCCCATTATGGTCCTGCTTAAATAGTAGATGGCTTGCTCTTGACCTTGATCATCATTCTGGGCCAGCAGCGCTCCTAGCGAATGTTCCATGGCTCTCACGTATAACAAGAATGGTTTTCCTGATATAGGGGCCACGAGAACGGGTGGCTGGGTGAGATATTTCTTGATCTCTTCAAAAGCTTTTTGACATTCCCCATCCCACACAAAGGATACTCCTTTCTTCATGAGCTTCGAGAAAGGTTGGCAGTGCCCTGAAAGATTAGATATGAATCTCCGGATGTAGGCCAATCTTCCTTGCAAACCTCGAAGTTCTTTGAGATTTTTCGGCGGCGGCATGTCTTGGATAGCGCGCACCTTTTCTGGATCTAGATAAATTCCCTTGGATGTGACAATGAATCCCAGGAATTTTCCACTTGATACTCCGAAAAATGATTTTGTTGGGTTCATCTTCAGCTGATGTGTCCGCATGATATCGAACATTGTCTTCAGATCTGCAAGATGATCACCCTTACAATGCTTTTCACCGCTATGTCGTCAACGAAGCATTCTATCTTCTTACGCAGATGTTCGTGGAAGATAGTGTTCATCGCACATTGATAAGTTGCGCCTGTATTTTTCAGGCCGAAGGGCATCACTGTGTAGCAATACACCCCCAGCGGTGTTCTGAATGCAGTATGCTTCTCGTCGTCCGGGTGCATCTTGATTTGATTGTACCCGGAGAATCCGTCCATGAAAGACATTCTTTCGTATCTGCAGGTGTTGTCAATCATAACATCCGTAATAGGAAGCGGAAACTCGTCTTTTGGACAAGCTGCGTTAAGGTCACAGAAATCAATGCATATACGGACCTTACCGTTTTTCTTGGGAACTGGAACAATGTTAGCTACCCAGTCTGGGTATTGTTCTTCCCTCACAAAGCCTGAGTCTATGAGCTTCTTCACTTCGGACTCAATTGCTTCCATGATCTCGGGACGAAACCGGCGTTGTTGTTGTTTAACGGGTTTGGCATCCGGATCAATGTTGAGACGATGCATGGCCACTTTTGGGTCAAGACCAGGCATGTCTTCATAATTCCAAGCAAAGACATCTATATATTCTCGGATGAGAGATATAAGGTCTTCTTTCTCGGATGATGATAAATCTTCGGCTATGAAAATGGGCTTAGGATCATGTTCGTCTCCCATGTTAACCTGGACCACTTTATCTTCAGTGGGTGGTTCGCGTTGTTCGAATCGCATATCCCATAAGATGTTAAGACGTTTGATCCAGGGGTCATTGGTCGATTCCATTAACCCTTCATCATCCCCTGCATCTTCATCCGGGTGATCAATTGAAACCATATTCACGGTCAGATTTCTAAAGAGAGGTCCGACACTGACATCGGACTCGTATGCAGACGTTCCGGATGAGTGGTCCTGACGCAGATAATTACTTATTTCATTTTCTGAGACAGCGGGAGGTGTGACAAATCCTAAACCCCTTCTAGTCTTTTGGTAGTAATCTGGGGGTTTCCCCTCAGGGGTTAGGGATATTCGGATTGGTGTCCGCCTTCCCTTCCCGAAGTTTAGACCCTGCTTTCCGTCAAAGTCATACCCCATTTGTTTCATCAACCGGAGGGAATTAGGTTCGTGATAATGGAATTGAGGAACTCCATCATCTTCCTCCGAACTTCCTAGTTTAAGTTGTATGGGTTTGACCTTCCCGAAACAGATCGGCTTCCGCCCTTTCCTTTTGGATGGGACTTTGAAGAAAGCCTTCTGTGCATCTTCTATTTCTTCATCTGAAATAAAAGATGATTCATTTGGAAATGTGAGTGATGCCTGTGCGCACAGTACGTGCCATGGGTTGGTACCTGCATTAGAATCATTCTTTATTTGTTTGTTTTTAGAGGGAACATCAGACAAGTACGCCAAAATAAAATCTTCATTAATGCACCACTCGCCCCCACTCGGTACATTATTATCACTCTCACTTGGTCCCATTACATCAAAGTTTAATTCCCAAGGACAGTCTTCGTCAGGATCTGGCTCGATGTCAGCTTCGTTACCGCTGTCTACATCTTCTTTCTCCTGGGACTCTAAATAGAAGACGGAGTCGGTGTGGAAATTCTTGACTCCTCGGAAGGGGTATTTCTCTGCAATCAGTGTTCGAACTTCCCCCTCGTCGTTGGCATACTTCATGACTTGATGCAGAGTAGACGAGACAATGCGGTTCGCATGTATCCAGGGTCGTCCTAACAAAAGATTGTAGGACGTGTCCGCATCTATGATGTAGCAAGTCACCTCCGACTTAAGGTCTCCGATTTAACACCTGAGTTTGATCTTTCCCAGGGGTCGAGTGCTGTTTGCGTTAAACCCGAAGATGGTTGTCTGAGTTGTGTTCAGCCGATGTATAGGGATTCCTAACACCTGCATGACCCTGTAAGGCATGATGCTGAGCGCTGAGCCCGGGTCAACCTGAACACGGCTGATTTTGGAGGATCCGATATACCCCGTATAATACAAGGGTCTATCGTGTTGGTGCTTGACTTGCATATCTTCCTGAGTGAAGGATATGCAGGGTAGGCTTCTTACCGCTTGCATACATTGTAGGCAAGTTTGTTCTTCAGAAGCTTCGGGAATTGGAGCGACTTGCGTAATGAAGCTCTCCGTATTCTTCAATGCCTCAATCAGAGCTTCCTTGGTAGTTTTGGATAACCTTAGGAGCTCATATAAGGTAATCCTGGCCGGTATGTTAGCCAGCTGTGCCATGACGTTGAATTGGAAGGGAGCACTTGACTCCCCGAGTTCCTGGTGAAGATTTTTATTGAACCGGAGCTCTTTTTGTTTGCCTTTATCGGCCAGGTTCTTTGGTACAGAACCCCCAACGTCTTGGGGCTGTTCTTCCACCTCTTGAGCATTCTGGCCGTAATCCCTCAAGTAGGCTTTTCCTGACCGAGTGCTAGGGTTGTCTCCTGGATATGCTGCCAGAACAATCCTCTCCTCTTCTGAATCAGTAAGAGGTTTGAGGTGGTCATCATTTTCGGTAACGGAGGGGCTAATCATGTTGGAAGATTTAGCCTTGCCTCCCTTCTTTTTGGACGAGGTGCTCGTCCACTGTTGATCTTCAAGCAAATCAGGGTGGACCCACATGATTTCCCCTTTTAGGGTGGTGAGGGGTACCAACCCCCTGTCCTGCTGGCTATGCAAGTCAACATTCTTCAGGCACATCTCTCCCTTACGAATGGGAACGACGCCATTTGCAGTGGTCACTGGTGGGAAGTCGCCGAATTGGACCGCTATCAAGTTGGTAGACACGGTCTTCTGCTCGGGCTTCAAAGTGAGCACATTAGCATTTACCAAATTCTGCAAGATGTCTTTGAAGACGTAGCATTTTTTGGTAGGATGTCCAAGGAATCTGTGATAACGACAATAGTTAGGGTCATCCACTTTCCCTGCTTCATCCGGCTTCCTGATTTCAGGCAACTGCAGTTTGTTGTTCTTTCGAAGCAATTGGAATAAGGTATCCACGTGCTCCTCCTTGAACGAATACTGCTTGGGCGCTCTTTGTTGATTTGGCGCCTTGCCTTGCTTGGTAGGTGGTGGCACTCGCGTGTAGTCGGCTGCTAGAGTCTCTTTCCCCTTAGACCGCTGGGTATTTTGCTGATTGCGTTGTTGCTGCGGCTTGGGTTGTGACACTTCTTCAGCTTTGACTCTCGCCACTATCTCTTCAGCTTGTTCTCCTTGTGAAACTAGTTGTCTCCAGGAGCGACACTCCGCCACTCCCATCTGAGCAAGGAGTTGAGTCTGCAGGTTGTGCCTACAAGTTTCAACCAGGGTTGATTGGGTCATACCTGAGGGGCATCGTAATGCCATGCTGCGGAATCTTTTCACGTAGGCTTTGATGGACTCTCCCTTTCTTTGCTTGGTGGCGAGAAGAGTTGGGACCGAAACCTCCGTGTCGTCCTCAAAGAACCTGGCCAAGAATAGCCTTTCCAGATCTACCCATTTTTGGATAGATCCAGCGGGCAATTTTATAAACCATTCAAAAGCAACTCCTTTAAGAGTGCCGATGAATAAGCGGGTCAAGATGGCGTCATTTGCTATTACATCCCCTGTCTGAGATTTGAAGTAGTAAATGTGCTGATTCGGTGATCCCGTGCCATCGAACGGTTGCAAGGTTGGAGCTTTAAATTTTGGCGGGTAGGGAGCTGTATCCCATTCCGCAGGATAAGGTCGCACCACTCCTTCTTCGCGGAGCTCGCTCCTGTTAGCAATTGCATTGAGACGAGCCTCCAACTCATCCATTTTGGTGGACTGAGGGTGCAATTCTCTTTCTGTCTCCTTCTCGTTTTCGGAGGAGGATTCCAGGTCATGAGTTTCGCGATCTGAATGTTCAGTCGCTTTTTGTTTCCCTTTGGAGGTTGTCCTCCGGGAAGACTCAGGTTTGTGGCCTTTTTCAGCTAGAAGCTGGGCCAACATGTCCTTTACTTGGAGAAGTGTCTCCTGTTGCGCCTGGAGCATGACGTGATGTTCGTCGACTCTCTTAACCAAGTTTTCATGATTCTCTGTTGTGTAAACAGAGACTTCACAAGCTACAACAGAGCTGGAAGATTGGGATTCGGCTATCGCCTAATGTTCCTCATTAGAAGCGATTCCTTTAGCTAACCTTTGGTAGTTAACCGCGCGAATAGCTCCCGTACGAATCCGGGTATGTTGGTATACCCCTTCAAATTCTTCGCACCTTTCCCGAACAGTCGGGGAATGACTCCTTTGTGATTCTTCGGGACTGGGATTAGGAGCTTTCCCTCGACCTACCACGTTTATAGTGACTTCGGGGTATTCAGCCTCGGTTGTCTTCTTCTTATATCGGCGTTGTCGCTTGGTAGGCCTGACAACGTTTGTCAATCTGTCAAATACCGATGGCCGAGGTGAAGATGTGCAGTAATAGCACTCCGAAAGGACCGCCGAAATAAGCCTCTCACATTGACATGAGTGAGCTGCTTGTATTGTTGGCTTTCCTCTTGACAGTAATTCCCGCAGATCAGGAACTTGAGAGGAACTTTTCCCCAGGCTTGGAAGTGGAGATGGAACCCCCTGCCCTTGGGTAGGAGAGACTGGTTCTTGTCGAACGTGGATTTTGAAACCACGCTGATCTTTCTGAACCTGGCGGACCTCTTGAAGATCGCGTTCTCGAAGAACAGCACCAGAGTGGCGTTCTTGAAGATTAACGCGAGGGTCGCGTTGGGATTTGTAAACGTTAGGCCGAGGCCTACGTTTAAATGATGAAACTGACCCGCGAGGGTCTTGTTTTGTTTGAACGCGGCCCTGGGGGTCGCGTTTAATTGGTGAAACAGACCCGCGAGGGTCGTGTTTTGATTGAACGCTTCCCTGAGGGTCGCGTTTGAC
>BQKN01029672.1:0-11464 GCA_022839385.1 Asparagus kiusianus
TAATCTCTATGTGTGTGAATATGTGAGTGATCAAGGCTTGTACAAAATTTCTAAGTAAAGAGAATGTAAAAATTACATTGATACATAAGATCTTTATCTTCTTTACTTCATAATGCCTTGAACTCATCTTGCACTTGTTCATGTTGAAATCTGTATTGAAATGTTAGTACACAATAATACACATAGTGATTCATGTTATGAATAAATTGTTATCATCAAAATTATATCATGGGGATATGATATCCAACATTCTTCCCCTTTTGATGATATGACAAACAATTTATGCATATTTAAGTATATTTTTAAAAAAATAGATATTAATAAACAAATATACTTACTCTCCTTGCATAAAAGCATATTAGAGTCTACAATTCATATTTTTGATTGTATATAACATAATTCTATCATGAAGGTCATGGGGGTTGATTTCCTTGGAATTAGGCACTAAGCTTCATGTCCAATGTATCAATCTTCATATTTATTGTGTCAAACTTTATTTCCAGAATATTAATTTTGTTGGTTAAAGCTTCTTGACTTTTCAGCATAAGCACATTTTAATCATACAAAGCTTTTTGACCTGATTCCAAATCAAGAAGTCTAGTGGACATTGTATTGTATTGAGCGTCAGAGAAACAAGAGGATTCATGCATTGGTGGCATTGGTGGTGGAATATGAGAAGAAGAAGGTCCAGCTTCATCAGTGGTTTGTGGTATATGTTGGGGTTGTTGTTGAGGTTCATCTTGGTGAATTTTAAAATTGGTTAACTTCATCCTAGTTAAGGCATTAGAGTCAAAGAACTTAATGGAACGAACGACAGAATTTTCAAGATCGACATGAAATTTATCAAAGATTTTTTGTTAAAAAGTCACCATAAGGAAGAAATTCTTTTGGTATTGTCAGAAGATTGTCATAATAAACTTTAGCCCAATTAATTTGAATATTCCTCATTATAGCATATAATGCTTTTGCTAAATCTAGGAAAATGAAATGGAAACTCCCAGTTTTTGGAAACAAATTATAGGCTAAGATTCGGATAATGAAACGAGGAATTGGATGAAGCTTGTTTGAATTATTAATGGTTTACCATAACCCAGAAGAAAAATATGATTTGATAGTAAATTTGCATCATTCATTCTGATTGACCTAAAAGAAACACCTCTGAAAGGAATGTTAAATATTTTTCCAATTGACTTAGAAGTCAATTCAATTTCCATTCTTTTGACAAGTGTTTTTAATTTTTTAGTTCCACTTATAGTTCCTACATGTTCTATGTTTGTATAGAATAGTTGAACTAGAAAAGGATATGTGGTTTTTCTGTTTTTAGCAAAGAATAATTCAAGCAATCCCACAATTTTAAAATATGAACAAAAGTTCAAAAGGATAAAATCATCAAATTTCACAAAACGTCCTGGAAGAACTTCAAATGTACATATATTGTTAAATTCTTCAAGCAAATCAGGAATTTTTAAGTAGACAATGATTTCATCATTAACATTTATATAAACTTGCTTAGCCTTCTTAGCTCTAGACATGATGATTTAGAAAATAATCAAAAGCTAAGAAAAAATCCGATTTAAGAACTTACCAAACAGAAGATAACCCTAGGAATAGTTGACTAGAACTCGTTGTAGTCGACTACAGAAGTTGACAAATTCAAGAACAACAGGAATTTGATGAAAATTTTGGGAAGAAGAAGAAAAATAAAGATGCCCTAACCTGGATTTGTTGGGTACTGAAGAAGGGAAGGAGATGGTTCGGTTATGAGAAGAAGATAGTGGGTTTAGTTTTTATGATTTTTCTTTAAAAAAATTGTATGGTTAAGATTAAATTAAGAAACAAATAAATGGTGAAGATTTGCTCTTAAATATGTGGCTAGGATTGATAGGATTAAAAATAAGTGGTTGAGATGAATTTTACATAAGTAAAACGGGTATTGGGTTTTGGGTATAATGGGTTAAAATCCAATATGCTGAAAAAAATAAGTTTGGAAAAATCTGTGGTTGTAGTCGACTACTAAGAAGAATAGTTGACTACACTGTAATTGATAGGACTCTGGATTTCAGTTTTAATATTGACTAGTCGACTACAAGTTAAATTAGTCGACTACACTATAATCAATAGAATGTTTTAAATGCAATGTTTGTGTATGTAGTCGACTACAAACTTGATTAGTCGACTACTCAGGTAGAAAAATGCATATTTATTGATTTTAAAACTTAGCTTAAATCTTCCAATGAACATATACCTAATTCTCTTCTTAGTTTAACATATGTTTCTTCTTTTAAAGGTTTTGTTAATATATCAGCAATTTGTTTATTTGTTGAAATAAAATCTAAAGAAATAATATCTTTTAGTACATTATCACGTAGAAAATGGTGTCTTATATTAATATGTTTTGTACGTGAATGTTGAATAGGATTTTTAGATAAATTAATTGCACTTGCATTATCACACATGATTGATGATGTAGGACAAACTATAACATAATCAGATAATGTTTGTTTCATCCAAAGAACTTGTGCACATGCAAGACTTGGTTTTTACTAAACCAAGATACAAGTGAATGTCCAAGAAAATGACATGTACCACTTGTACTTTTTCTATCAGATTTACATCATGCAAAATCTGCATCACTATATGATACTAAATCAAATGTGTTATTCTTAGGATAAAATAAACCATCATTTGTAGTATTTTTAAGTATCTAAAAATTCTTTTTACAGCTTTAAGATGTGATTCTTTAGGATTAGATTGAAATCTAGCACAGAAACACACACTAAACATAATATCAGGTCTACTTGCTGTAATGTAAAGAAGTGATCCAATCATACCTCGATATAACTTTTGATCAACATTCTTACCATTTTCATCTTTGTCAAGTGATATAGTTGTACTTATTGGTGTTAGTTTGCTTATTGTATTTTTTATTCCAAAGCGTTTGAGTAATTCTTTAGCATACTTGCCTTGGTTGATGAAAATTCCTTCCTTTAATTGTTTGATTTGAAGTCCAAGAAAGAAATTGAGTTCACCCATGTGACTCATTTCAAATTCATCATGCATATTCTTTGCAAACTCTTGATAAAGATTATCGTTAGTAGAACCAAAAATTATATCATCTACACATATTTGAATTAATAATAAATCTTTATTTATTTTCTTTATAAAAGGTGTAGAATCAACTTTTCCTATTATAAAACCAGAAGTTATAAGAAAACTTTTTAATATATCATACCAAACACGGGGTGCTTGTTTTAAACCATACAAAGCCTTTTTAAGTTTAAAAACATGGTTTGAAAAAATTTTATTTTCAAAACCTGTAGGTTGTTCTACAAAAACTTCTTCTTTAATAAAACTATTTAAAAAAGCACTTTTAACATCCATTTGATAAAATTTAAAATTCATAAAACATGCAAATGCAAGTAAAATTTATTATAGATTCTAAACGTGCTACAGGTGCATATGTTTCATCATAATCAATATCTTATTCTTGATTCTAACATTGTGCAACTAATCTAGCTTTATTTCTAATAACTTATCCAGATTCGTCCAATTTATTTCTAAAAATCCATTTAGTTCCAATAATGGACTTATCTTTTGGTCTTGGAACTAGATCCCAAACATTATTTCTTGTAAATTGATTTAATTCATCTTACATGGCAATTATCCAAAAATCATCAATTAAGGCTTCTTTTATATTTTCAGGTTTAATTATAGATATAAAAACTAAATAAGCAATTAAATTAAAATGTGATCTTGTAGTCACTTTATCTGAAATATTTCCAATAACTAAATCATGTGGATGATTTTTAACTTCTACAAAATCTTTAGGTAAATCATTTTGTAAATTATCATCTTTTGAAATATCTAATATTAGAGTATCATGATTAGTATCAACTATATCATCATCATTATTTAAAATAACGGGTAGTTTTGTAAAAAATTTATCAAAAAGAAACATGCATAGATTCTTCAATGACTAAGGTTTTTTTGTTATATATTCTATATGTTTTACTATGATTTGAATATCCAACAAAACTTCCTTTATCAGATTTTGAATCAAATTTATCCAAATTATCTTTTGTATTCAAAATAAAATATCTACAACCAAAAACTTTAAAATAAGAAACTTTTAGAATTTTACCATAAAATGATTCATAAGGTGTTTTCTTTAGAATAGGTCTTAATAAAATTCTATTTTGAACATAACATGCTGTAGATACAGCTTCTGCCCAAAAATATTTTGGTAAATTACTATCACATAACATTATTCCAGCACATTCTTGTAAAGTTCTATTCTTTCTTTCTACAATTCTATTTTGTGGAGCTACTCGAGGAAAAGAAAAAGTATGAGAAATACCATGTTTATCACAAAAATTTGCAAAAAGTTCATTTTTAAATTCTCCTCCATGTTCACTACGAATAGTAATAATAGAAAGAGACTTTTGTTTTTGAATTCTTTTACAAAAGATAGAAAATTCATTAAAAACATTATTTTTATGTTTAAGAAATATTACCCATGTAAATCTTAAAAAATCATCAACAAGAACAAATATATCCCTGCTTCCATTTAATGAAGCTACTCTAGAATGACCAAAAAGGTCAATATAAATTAATTCTAGTGGTTTACTTGTAGAAACTACATCTTTAGATTTGAAAGATGATTTATGCATTTTACCTTGTTGACATGCATCACAAAAGTTATCTTTATAAGAAAGTTTAGGTAAACCTTTAACATAATCATTCTTAGAAATTTTAGAAATATGTTTAAAATTGACATGACCAAAACGTTTATACCATAAAATAGAATCATTAGAAGATGCAAGAAGATAATATTCACTAGAAATGTTATTCATATATAAAATATAAATATTATTTTTTCTATGACCTTTAAATAATATAGTAATCATATCAATATCATAAATTAAACAAGATTCTTTTTCAAAAATACTTTTAAAACCTTTATCACAAAGTTGACTTATACTAAGCAAATTATGTTTAAGACCATCAACTAATAATACATTATTAATAATAGGTTTATTTGATTACCGATATTCCAATACCGATGACCTTCCCTTTGTTGTTATCTCCAAAAGTGACGGTACCACCATCCTTATTTTGATAAGATGACAACAATTATATATTACCGGTCATATGTTTAGAGCAACCGCTATCCAAAATCCACCTATTTTTCTTAGGTACCTGAAATAATAAACATTTATAATTTTGGTACCCATGTTATGTTGGGTCCATAAAATTAGTCTTTAGGAAACCAAATAGATAAACAAACATCTTTAATAAAATTAGAAATAGAACACTTTTTCTTTAAAGGAGATAATTCCTTAGGAATCCAAATATATAAATATTTTGATTTCTTTTCATATAAAACATTATTTTCAATATTATGTTCATGTAAATTACAAATTGGTTTTACAAAAATAGTTTTCTTAGAATTATTATTATTATCATGAAAACCCAAACCTTTTGTCTTTTGGGATTCTTTTTGAAATGAAAGTAAACTCTTAAGATTTTCTTTACATTTATTAAATTTACTGACATTCATACATATATCATCATATTTTAATTTAATAGAAGAAATATCTTTATCTAAAACATTAATGCAAATCTTTAAATCATTGCATTCTAAATTTAAATAAACATTCTCATTTGATAAAACATGATTTTCTTTAAGTAATGATTCATTTTCTTCTTTTAATTCAATTATTTGAGAATTAAAAGAAGTGGAAGAATTAAAATCAGAAACTTCTTCATATAATCTTTTATTTTCACATTTAAGAAAATTATATGAAGCCTTTAATCTCATAAAAGTTTTATATAATTCATTGAAAGCATCAAAAAGTTCTTTATTATCACTTACTTCATCTTGTGTCATAAAACACATATGGGCACTTTCCTTTTCTTCAATTTCTTCATCGGAAGATGAATCATCACTGTCATCCCATGTAGCCGCCAAAGCTTTCCTTTTCTTGTTGCTTTGAATATTGTGGAAGTTGTTAAAGAAATTTGAATTTTGCTTATTTTTTCAGATAATCTTTCTTCATATGCACTGGTTTGTTACACTTGAAACAAAGTAAGTTATTTGAATTTAAATTCTTTGATTTAAACTTACCTTGTTTTATGAATTTTCTAAATTTGCATGCAAACATGCTCATTTCTTCATCATCATCCGAATCTTCTTTATCCGAAGTAGTATTGAATGCAAGCACTTTCTTGTTCTTAGTTTCATCTTTATTTTTTCTATCTTCAATTTGGACTTCGTAGGCCATGAGATTTCTAATGAGGTTTTCTACCGAAAGTGTTGATAAGTCATTTGCTTCTTCTATTGCAGTCACTTTCTTTTCCCATTGTGGAGTAAGAGAACGAAGAATCTTTTGCACTATTTCCACTTGTGTGAATTCCTTTCTAAGACCAATAAGAGAATTTATGATGTCGGTGAATCTTGTAAACATTTCTCCAATGGTCTCGTTCTCCTTCATTCTAAATAATTCGAATCTGTGTACAAGAATAGAAATTTTAGATTCTTTAACTTTACTTGTATATTTATGAGTTACCTATGTGCCAAATATCATAAGCGGATGTGGCCGTTGACACCCTATTAAATTCATTCTTGTCAAGAGCAAAAAATAGTGCATTCATGGCTTTGGAGTCCAAATTTGTATTATTTCTTTGAGATGTTGTCCATTCCGTGAAGGGAGTGATTGGCTTCTCATATTTAGTTTCCACAATGTTCCAAAGTTCGTAGCTAATTGATTGGAGATAAATTCTCATCCGACACTTTCAATAATTATAGTTTAATCCATCGAACATTGGAGGACGATTTGTAGAATGACCTTCTTTAAATTTTAAAGTTGAATCCGATGATGATACCATTTCTTCAATCTTGCTCTGATACCAAATGTAGGATCTGATCTAATCACACTAAAAACACTAGAGGGGTAGTGAATAGTATTTTATAAAATTTTATGCAAAGTTGATAATAAATTGCAAAGAAGAAATGACAAACACAGAAAAATCAACAATACAAACACAAGGATTTATACTGGTTCCACCTTTCAGGTGTACATCCAGTCCCCAAACAAATCCCGCTTGAGAGTTTCTACTATAATTTTGAATAAACTTACAAAATCAAAACTCAAACCTGACCAATTTGGAAGACCATGCAAATTGCAACCAATCTCTTCACCAAGAGATTACACCTCTCACACTTGAGAGAATCCTTTCCTTGAATCAATGTACAAATATCCTATAAGCATTGATAAGTTTGTGATGTGCAACAGTGGCTTATAGACTTTTTTGTTCTCTAAATTCTTTTCAAAATCTTGTATAAATGAAGATGAACAATTGTTGTTGCAGAATTTTATTTTTCTCAATACTCAAGTAAAAATCAGATTTTCTATCACTTGAGTTTCATACAAATTCAATCTTATATGTATATTTTCGTGATCCAAAATTCTAAACTTCTAACATATTTATATCCCTTGAAAAGACACAGTTTTGAACTCATTAAACGGATATAAACGGCTAAAAATTGTTTTAAATTCAAACTTGAAACGTTCAAAAAAACTGTCTTAGTAGTCGAGTACAATTATCATTAGTCGACTACTCTGTAGAACAGACAATCTGGAAATTAAAATTTTAAGCTGAGTAGTCGACTATAATCCTTAGTAGTCGACTACAGTAGTCGACTACTCTCTAAAACAGATGTTCTGTAATATAGATTTTAATGCTCAGTAGTCGACTATAGTTAGTTGTAGTCAACTACTCTGTAAAATAGAAGTTTTGTAAATCAAAATTCAAAGCTGAGTAGTCGACTATAATCCTTAGTAGTCGACTACTCTGTAATTTTACAGAAACTTATATTTTGATCTTAAACTCCAGTAGTCGACTACTAATCTAATTAGTCGACTACTAAGAAGTAAAAAAGATATGTATAAAATATTTTAGACTCAATAATTAATTAAATACTCTAATGGTTAACATAGGGGATTTCTATTATTAACCAACACATTAAGCCTGTGTTAATATGTTTTAATCTCTATGTGTGTGAATGTGTGAGGCTTGTACAAAATTTCTAAGTAAAGAGAATGTAAAAATTACATTGATACATAAGATCTTTATCTTCTTTACTTCATAATGCCTTGAACTCATCTTGCACTTGTTCATGTTAAAATCTGTACTGAAATGTTAGTGCACAATAATACACATAGTGATTTATGTTATGAATAAATTGTTATCATCAAAATTATATCATGAGGACATGATATCCAACATGATTCAGTATGCCCACGTGCCTTCTGTCACGCTATCAATCACTTCCTGAAAAATACGGAGACACCATCTCTCATGACGAAGTGACTTCCCCTTCAGTCGTCAGTCGACATATGTAGAGCAAAGAATGACTCACCTTCCAGCTCACACTTTGTCACTGCCATTTGCATGGCTGAAGTGACCAATCTACCATTGACATCCTCTTTATATACAAATGCAATTCGTCATAGTGCCAGGTTCGCAATCTAAAAACCCCCTAAAGCATACATGGCACAAAAACAAGAACACACAGTTCTTCATCTAGACAGAGGAGCTCACTAGATCCTCTAGGCAGAGACATTGCCACCTTAAGAACCACATTGGTTCTTATCCTACCCCTTCCCTACTCGAGTTTTACTAACTTGAACATCGAAGGAACCACGGGGGAACCGGTCCCGCCCTCTCACGGGTTCTTCTTGTCTGTGCAACTTGGAGATCAAGCCCTCGTTCAAAAACCAGGCATAAAGTTGAAGAAGGGAGTGTGCCCTCCATCATCCTTCATCACCCCGCAACCATCCTCTTCTGGATTATTCTATTTGATATTGAGCATCAACAGCTAGATAGGATTTAATAACTCCCTCATCTTGGAGCTCGCTTCTATTAGCAATAGCATTGAGGCGAGCTTTCAATTCTTCCATTTTGGCTGACTGAGGATTCTGCTCATTCTCAGTATCTTTTTCTTCTTCAGAGCAAGATTCTATGTGGTGAGCTTCTTGATCAGAAGTCTCGCTCTCAATCACCTTTTTCTTACCCTTTGATATAACAGGTCGGGATGAAGATGATCCTCCTCTTCGGGAAGATTCATGCTGAGGCGAGTCTACTTTTTGAGACTTGGCCTTGTCCGCTACAATTTTGGCCATCAAGATCCAAAGTTCATTGATGGTCTTCTGCTATGATTTGAGCATGGTTTACTGCCCATCGAGTCTCTTCATGAGATCTTTAGGATTTCCTGCCATATAACCAGAGCTCTCATGTTCTAAGAAGGAACTAGAGGGTTAAGACTCTACGATGGCTGAATGTTCATCATCAGAGTTAATTCCTTTATCCAACTTTTAATAGTTGACAGGGGGTATAACTCCCCTTCGAGTTTGAGTGTGCTGATAGATTCCATCAGACTCACTCAGGATCTCTATCAAACCAGGAGACTTCTCGGAGCTAGAGATTGATGACCACCCTCTACCGATCATATTGATAGTAACTCTAAGATATTCATCCTCTGGAGTTTTCTTCCTGTGAAAACATCATTGTTTACTAGGTAAAGCAACGTTCGTTAATCGGTCGAACACCAATGGTCTTGGTGCAGGTGCACAACATTAGCATCCTAAGAGGACCGTAGAAATCAGTTGTTCACATTGACAGGTAAGAGTGACTTGCTGCACAACTCGCTCACTTGATAGGAACTCTCTCAAATCTGTTGCAACGACTCGAGGAGAGTTACTCACTAATCGTGAGGTTTGAATTAGAACCCCTAGTCTATGATTGGACGGGACTGGCTCCTGATGAACATGGATCTTGAATCCTTGTTCGTCCTTTTGAACGTGACATATCACATCGCGTTTAGTATTAGAGACGTGAGGATCATGTTTTAACATTAAAATGCGAGGGTCACGTTGAAAAGAAGGAACGTGAGGGTCGCGTTTGGTACTTAGAACGTGAGGGTTCGCGTTTGAGGGTGGGAACGTGAAGATCGTGTTTGAGAATGGGAATGTGAGGGTTGCATTTTGTTTGAGCAACACGAAGCTGAGGTTCGCGTTCAATGCAAACTTGAGGTCCGTATTTTGGCTGTGGAACACGCCATTGAGGGTTGCGTTCAGCCTGGCTTTCGCGATGCTCATGTTTGGACACATAAACGCAAGGCTCGCGTTCTAGAGTAGAAACGTGAAGGTCAAGTTGAGGCTCATAAACGCGGAGCTCGCACTGGTTGATTGATCGGCTTTCTAGGAGTTATGCTCGTCATAGGGATCTTCTCCTTCGTCGAGCAGCGTTCTTCCTTGCATGAGTTAGAGCTTACGCAGGAACATTACCATCTGTGCTGATCATTCTAGTCATTGGCGTAGATCTCTTACGACTCAATACATGTTGTTTAGGCGCGGGTGTAGGGTCTTCAACTCGGTTGACGAGTTCAGTTGAAGGCAGGTCTTCACCTTCGGCGAGGGAACTGTATGAACAGTATGACCCCAAGGAGAGATGTTCATGTGGTAGGTCGATGGTAGGAGGAATCTTAGTCTCCTTAGAGACTTTGCGGATCTTGAGCATAGACTTGGGGCTAAGGGATCCGGAGGAGAGAAACTCCTCATACTTGGTCTGGTGAACTCCATGGTCAGAGTTACGATAGTAGTTCCCACGAGTTTAATGTCGGATTGCGCCACCACCTTTTCATCGATGAAAAAGCTAGTCCCCAGCGGAATCGCTGTCTTTTGTTTGTGGGGAAAATTAGAAGAAATTGAGATATAAATTTGTATTAATCTCGCTAACTGACTTAGGAAAAGAATGAATACAATCTCTCAAAATAATCTCTCTAACTGACTTAGAAAAAGAAATTACAATTTTCTTGATCGGTTTCCCGATTTATAAAAGAGAGAAGAATCAACGAGGATCCTTCTATTTGTTTAAAACTGGGTTCTTCTTGGTGGAATGAGAGCTTGAATCTTGTATCTCATTGACAATCCGAGCACTTCGCTTCGTGAAACGTTGTGTTTTCCTCTTGTCTTGTACGTCGGAAAGAACTTGCAAGGTAAGTTTAGAACTCTAAACGAGTTTTAAAACTCCGCGAAATAGTTAATTTCAGAAAGGAAATTTATTCCTTTTTAACTGAAATAAGCTACATAGCCAATCTTAAAGTTCTTCAACCAAAAATGGTTCAAAAAGGCAAGGCAAATGATCTCCAAAGCTCCAACAAAAGCCTTAACCAAGCTAACCATGTTTCAGCTGTAAACCCAGCTATTTATAGGGTTTAAGGGGTGTAACTGACCCCTTCATTCGCTCCATAATGGGGGCTTAATTGCCCCAGTACGTGGAAAACGGTTTTGAAACCGTTCAAATCATGTTTGAAACAGTCAAACGCGAGGTTCACGTTTGGGAGTGAGCCCCGTATTCAACTCTGTGAAACGCAGAGGTGAGCCCTACGTTTGGCTTTTGA